>JAXCGZ010012227.1:0-5000 GCA_037179515.1 Halocaridina rubra | reverse complement strand
TATATATATATATATATATATATATAGATATATATATATATATATATATATATATATATATATATATATATATATATATATATATATATATATATATATATATATATATATATATATATATATATATATATATATATATATATATATATATATATATATATATATATATATATATATATATATATATATATATATATATATATATATATATATATATATATATATATATATATATATATATATATATATATATATATATATATATATATATATATATATATATATATATATATATATATATATATATATATATATATATATATATATATATATATATATATATATATATATATATATATATATATATATATATATATATATATATATATATATATATATATATATATATATAGATATATATATATATATATATATATATATATATATATATATATATATATATATATATATATATATATATATATATATATATATATATATATATATATATATATATATATATATATATATATATATATATATATATATATATATATATATATATATATATATATATATATATATATATATATATATATATATATATATATATATATATATATATATATATATATATATATATATATATATATATATATATATATATATATATATATATATATATATATATATATATATATATATATATATATATATATATATATATATATATATATATATATATATATATATATATATATATATATATATATATATATATATATATATATATATATATATATATATATATATATATATATATATATATATATATATATATATATATATATATATATATATATATATATATATATATATATATATATATATATATATATATATATATATATATATAGATATATATATATATATATATATATATATATATATATATATATATATATATATATATATATATATATATATATATATATATATATATATATATATATATATATATATATATATATATATATATATATATATATATATATATATATATATATATATATATATATATATATATATATATATATATATATATATATATATATATATATATATATATATATATATATATATATATATATATATATATATATATATATATATATATATATATATATATATATATATATATATATATATATATATATATATATATATATATATATATATATATATATATATATATATATATATATATATATATATATATATATATATATATATATATATATATATATATATATATATATATATATATATATATATATATATATATATATATATATATATATATATATATATATATATATATATATATATATATATATATATATATATATATATATATATATATATATATATATATATATATATATATATATATATATATATATATATATATATATATATATATATATATATATATATATATATATATATATATATATATATATATATATATATATATATATATATATATATATATATATATATATATATATATATATATATATATATATATATATATATATATATATATATATATATATATATATATATATATATATATATATATATATATATATATATATATATATATATATATATATATATATATATATATATATATATATATATATATATATATATATATATATATATATATATATATATATATATATATATATATATATATATATATATATATATATATATATATATATATATATATATATATATATATATATATATATATATATATATATATATATATATATATATATATATATATATATATATATATATATATATATATATATATATATATATATATATATATATATATATATATATATATATATATATATATATATATATATATATATATATATATATATATATATATATATATATATATATATATATATATATATATATATATATATATATATATATATATATATATATATATATATATATATATATATATATATATATATATATATATATATATATATATATATATATATATATATATATATATATATATATATATATATATATATATATATATATATATATATATATATATATATATATATATATATATATATATATATATATATATATATATATATATATATATATATATATATATATATATATATATATATATATATATATATATATATATATATATATATATATATATATATATATATATATATATATATATATATATATATATATATATATATATATATATATATATATATATATAGATATATATATATATATATATATATATATATATATATATATATATATATATATATATATATATATATATATATATATATATATATATATATATATATATATATATATATATATATATATATATATATATATATATATATATATATATATATATATATATATATATATATATATATATATATATATATATATATATATATATATATATATATATATATATATATATATATATATATATATATATATATATATATATATATATATATATATATATATATATATATATATATATATATATATATATATATATATATATATATATATATATATATATATATATATATATATATATATATATATATATATATATATATATATATATATATATATATATATATATATATATATATATATATATATATATATATATATATATATATATATATATATATATATATATATATATATATATATATATATATATATATATATATATATATATATATATATATATATATATATATATATATATATATATATATATATATATATATATATATATATATATATATATATATATATATATATATATATATATATATATATATATATATATATATATATATATATATATATATATATATATATATATATATATATATATATATATATATATATATATATATATATATATATATATATATATATATATATATATATATATATATATATATATATATATATATATATATATATATATATATATATATATATATATATATATATATATATATATATATATATATATATATATATATATATATATATATATATATATATATATATATATATATATATATATATATATATATATATATATATATATATATATATATATATATATATATATATATATATATATATATATATATATATATATATATATATATATATATATATATATATATATATATATATATATATATATATATATATATATATATATATATATATATATATATATATATATATATATATATATATATATATATATATATATATATATATATATATATATATATATATATATATATATATATATATATATATATATATATATATATATATATATATATATATATATATATATATATATATATATATATATATATATATATATATATATATATATATATATATATATATATATATATATATATATATATATATATATATATATATATATATATATATATATATATATATATATATATATATATATATATATATATATATATATATATATATATATATATATATATATATATATATATATATATATATATATATATATATATATATATATATATATATATATATATATATATATATATATATATATATATATATATATATATATATATATATATATATATATATATATATATATATATATATATATATATATATATATATATATATATATATATATATATATATATATATATATATATATATATATATATATATATATATATATATATATATATATATATATATATATATATATATATATATATATATATATATATATATATATATATATATATATATATATATATATATATATATATATATATATATATATATATATATATATATATATATATATATATATATATATATATATATATATATATATATATATATATATATATATATATATATATATATATATATATATATATATATATATATATATATATATATATATATATATATATATATATATATATATATATATATATATATATATATATATATATATATATATATATATATATATATATATATATATATATATATATATATATATATATATATATATATATATATATATATATATATATATATATATATATATATATATATATATATATATATATATATATATATATATATATATATATATATATATATATATATATATATATATATATATATATATATATATATATATATATATATATATATATATATATATATATATATATATATATATATATATATATATATATATATATATATATATATATATATATATATATATATATATATATATATATATATATATATATATATATATATATATATATATATATATATATATATATATATATATATATATATATATATATATATATATATATATATATATATATATATATATATATATATATATATATATATATATATATATATATATATATATATATATATATATATATATATATATATATATATATATATATATATATATATATATATATATATATATATATATATATATATATATATATATATATATATATATATATATATATATATATATATATATATATATATATATATATATATATATATATATATATATATATATATATATATATATATATATATATATATATATATATATATATATATATATATATATATATATATATATATATATATATATATATATATATATATATATATATATATATATATATATATATATATATATATATATATATATATATATATATATATATATATATATATATATATATATATATATATATATATATATATATATATATATATATATA
>JAXCGZ010012226.1:32500-35290 GCA_037179515.1 Halocaridina rubra | reverse complement strand
AGGAGTCCTCACCACGCTGGAACCCTTTCATAGTGAAGGGCGTAATCAGTAGTGTCAGAACTCATCTTGCCCTGTGCAGATGTGAGCTTGACCTTCTTGTTGCTGTGATCCATTGTCTTAGGTTAAGCTTCTTGTGGTGATTAAAGAACTCCTTCTTCTGGGAAACAAAATGCTCCTGGATAAATTTCTCCTTGTCAGCCCTACCTGCAGCCTCAGCCTGTGGTACATCTTCCTCGACTTTTTGATTCATAGGTGCCCCAGATGCTAGGGAGAACAGACGTTTTTTGTCGGGGGCAATCCAAGGGTTTCTGAAGTCTTTGATGGCTGTGATGAACCTCTGCACTGCATCCACGTACTTCTTGACCTGAGCAGGATCTAGCTCGCCATGTTTCCCTGCCTTTGGACAGTCTGGATCATCAGTCATGCTGCACATCTCAAGAGTGAGTTCACAGAGTTGAGAAGGTGCAGAGGTTGTGCGGCACCATTTCTTGTATGCGCTGAACATGTTGAAGATCCCAAGTAGAGCACCTGTTTATTAGTAGAAATAATTATCCTGTTATAAATTTTGATCAAAAAAGTTACTTGGAAGCTGTTTGGAGTTCTCAAATGAGTACTGTACTGTGACCAAAATCCTTAACTTGAATACTATAACCACAGCCAACATTTTATTTGCCTCTAATCAAAGAAAGGCTATGATTGTCTGCACTGCTTTAATTACCTGAAGACTTTGAAAACTTCATGAAAGTCTTCTCCATGGTCTTGTCCACAGCAAAGAGAGCCCCAGAATAAAAGATCTGGCCAGTGCAATAGCTCCATGTTTGATGTAACCACAAGCACCAGAGTGAGAGAGGTCGATGTTTGTGAGGAATGCCTTGAACCATGTCAGGTACATGAAGAGAATCAACAGTACTTCGAAAGTCATGCTACCGTTTATACCTCTATATAATTCTTTATTTTTGTTACTAATATTGCTTTAAAATTCATACTACAGCCATTTCCTCTTAATTCCTTATTATTCAGTATCAATATTATGTACGTTGATTACCTGGGATAGTTGTGACCATCGTTTGCAAAGAAGAGATCTGCCATGACACCGTTGCAGTGATAAAAGAGCTCAAAGTTATTGGTTTTCACAGCAAAGTCTATCATGAAGACAAACGGTGCATGATGCATCACTTAGAGCCAGAACATTCCTGTCTTCCCAAGATGGCCCTCACGAACCTTCTGTTGGAACTCAGTATATTGATGAATCACCTTGATAACTGAAGTGTCTTTAAGAGCAACATCAAGATTTTCACAGGTGCAGCAGTGGTTAAGAGTGACTAGAGTTTCACTTGGGACCTCCACATTCTCCTCATCCAGGAACACATTGAGTAGTAACTGTTCAAATGCCTTTGTGACCACCTTCAGACTGGCATATGATTTTCCAGTCAGGATGGTTGCGAGGCCAGCTCCATGAGAATTTCAGAGTAGCCAGCACCTCTACACTTGTGACCAGTGAGCATGCCTATATCATTCATGACTGTGTGGAACTTGCCAGTGATGATGATGTGTTTATTGAACTCCTCCTAGTGTTTCCATACTATAGGACATGCCTTCATTACCACCCCAAAGTCAAAGGTGTTGATGGTGTATGGCTGCCCAACTTCCTGTGTTGCTGCCTCTGACCTCTTGAGCAGCTCATATACCACTGCATTTTCTATAATAGGTTGGTTGATTGGGGTGTAATAGTCAATTATAGATTTTCTTGGAGTCACATTCCCTGTACTTGAGAAGAAGCCACCAACTCCAGGCACCTGTTGCTTACCCTCACTGCTTAAAATTCTGCATAGAAGATAGATGTAGTACTCCAACGGTGTAGCATCGTGTATCCTTTGGTTTTCAGCAGGTGGGGTACACCTAGCATTCTGGGGAAATTTGGGACCAATTTTCTAAATTCTAGTCCAGGCAATGTCTCTGGAGGGGTAATCTTGAGGCTTCTCATTCTGAATGACCTTCCATAAAAAGGAAGGGTCTTCACATTGGTGTTTTAATGCCCCTCTCTCACCTCTTGAATCATTATCCCTCCAGCACTATTCACAATGTTTGAGCCATGGACATTGATTGTGATTTTATTAAGATTATCCCACTAGTTATGGAACACAGCATTGCCCTTAACAGTGATGATTTGAGGGGTCAGGTAGGTGGATGTCTCGTCTTAAGCTCCAGACCAAAGTTGTAGCTTTCTGAGAGACCGAGTCGGGCAAGGATAGTTGCGAGCTGCAAAGAGAGTGATTTATATTATAAGAAATTTAAATATACAATATTTTTAGTATCTAATCAAAATCAGTTTTGCAATTACCATATTACTCAGTACATTATTTTTAGCATTCTCACATAGTTAATATAGTTCTAGAATATTAACAGACAAAGAAAATATCAACAATATCCTCTCTGATGCATATTGGATTTAGGAGTGAGAGTAATGCCGACACCTGTGCAAAGCTAATCAAGAAGAAAAAATAAATCTTAGCTGATTACCCACCTGTTTGCTTCGATAGAGGTGCAAAAAAGTAGCACAGATGAGGATGTGTTTTGGGAGTCCCACTGGCCTTGGTTGCAGCTCGACATACATCCTGTATGATTGAGTACACCAGCCTCTGAGTCTTCACACTTCCCTCCATCAACCTCGGGTATTCCTGTCAGCACCATGCTCATAAAACTTTACAAGATCATCGGGGAGTATGCTCTTCCACCTTCAAACCACATTTATCAAGCTTTTCAATAAAGTTACGGAGGAATCTCAGTTGG
>JAXCGZ010012226.1:17500-22500 GCA_037179515.1 Halocaridina rubra | reverse complement strand
AAAAAACAATGTTTAATATTAAAGAGGGCAAACTGAAGCATTACTGAGACAGATGAAAAGATCTGTGAAGAATTGAGCAAGGAATTTCAGCCAGTAATTACAGGAGAAGTGACCCCACTCCCTGTGATTATAAAGATAGGTGATAATGGGCCAGCTTTAGAGAACTGTTACTTTTCAAGCTAATAGGCCTGATATCATATCCTTCTACGTACTTAAGTAGTGTTCTAACCCGTATAAGGACGCTCAATTCTAGGTACTCATTTGCAGGCGCAGATATTCATAAAACAGAGAACAAGAAAGATTTAGAGATTAAATTATTGGCAGATTTGTGTCTGGAAATACATGTAAATGGTTAAGAAAAGGATGCATATGCTTTCTTTGCAAATGTAAAGGTAGCCTTCAGACAAATAGACAAATAAATGCTCAGAAATATTTGTGTAACTTATGTGATGCCAAAGTTTGAATATAAAGCACCCGTTTGAATACGAAATTTAAAAAGAAAATATACATAATTTATAAATAGCTCAAAAAACATGCTATGATACTGGTGAGAGAGATACACAGTCTCAGTCACGAGGTAAAGCTGAGAAAGTTAGACACACCATCACTTGAATCTGGAAGGGGGAGGGGATATGGTGATGTTTTTTAAATTCTTTCATGTTTTTCTACAAAGTGGAAAGGGAACGATATTTTGATGAGTGACATTAGAACTAGAGGTCATAGTTTGAAGCTTCACATAAAAATATGTTTACAAGATGCAAGGAGTACTTTCTTAATATAAGAATAGTTGATACCTGAAATTCGCAAAGCAAGGAAGTAGTTAATACTGACTGCATTCATAGCTGAAAGGACATTGATGATAAAGATGAAACCGATCAGGAGATAGGCGTTACGCCCATAGGACCCATTTCAGTAGGCACAAATATATAGGAACACAACGAAACTGTACTGTTCAACTTGTTCTTCGCAAATAAAACTTATATATATATATATATATATATATATATATATATATATATATATATATATATATATATATATATATATATATATATATATATATATATATATATATATATATATATATATATATATATATATATATATATATATATATATATATATATATATATATATATATATATATATATATATATATATATATATATATATATATATATATATATATATATATATACATATAGATATACATATATATATATATATATATATATATATATATATATATATATATATATATATATATATATATATATATATATATATATATATATATATATATATATATATATATATATATATATATATATATATATATATATATATATATATTTTTTTTTTTTTTTTTTTTTAGAGAGTGACACCGGGACAGGCAGAAACTGTCCTCATCAACAAAGGCCCGGGCACGAGAAATTACCAAGACGAAGGAAAAGAAAAAGGTTAAGGGCAAGGCAGAGATGAGGTAATGTCACACAAAGGAAAACGACAGAAAGAAAAAAACAGTCAAAGTAAAGAGGATCCAGAGATATGGAGGACTAGGCTCTGAGATGACGATAGATCTGTTTTCTGAAGGATAGAAGGTCATAAGAATTAGGAAAGACAGAAGGAGGAAGAGAGTTCCAGAGTCTGGAGGTAAATGGGAAGAAGCAGTCGCTGCACCGACCAATCTGCGAGCTACAAATCTCCACACAGGACCTGTGAGATGAGGCCGCTTGGCGAGTGTTACGCGGCCTCGGCAGTGGAGGAGGGATGCAACTCGCCAACTCATCAGAGAAGCGATGGAAGTAGTAGCGATAGAAAAACGAAAGGGAAGATACCTTACAGCGAAGAGAGAGAGAATCCAGGTTAGAAGTAAGAGAAGGATCATTAATGAGTCTGAGTGACTTAGATTCAACCCTATCAAGAAGATAAGTATAGGAAGAAGCACCCCAGATGTGTGAGCAGTATTCTAAGCAGGGGCGGATAAGACCTTTGTAAATTTTAAGTAACTGCAATGAGGAAAAGTAATGACGAAAACGAAACAAAACCCCAATTTTTTGGATGAAGATTTAGAAATTTGGATTATGTTATTCCTCCAAGACAAGTCCGAGGCTATATGGATTCCTAATATATTGATAGAGTTAAGAGGGTATATTTCATTAGTTTCGAAGACAGTATGGTTATCAGGAGGAGAAGAAGAAAAAGAGATAGCCAGAAACTGTGTCTTGGAGGCATTGAATTTAACTAAATTTTGAGTGCCCCATTCAGATACTCTCTGCAAATCAGAGTTAAGAGTAGAAGAAAGAGTGATACGAGATTGATTACGAGTAACAGATGAAGGTTGTGAAGAAAAGGCAGAGGAAAAGTGAAGGGTAGAATCATCGGCAAAGGCATGAAGAAGAGAGGTAGATGGGGATTGTAGAAGATCATTGATGAAGAGAAGGAAGAGAGTAGGTGAAAGAACAGAGCCCTGTGGAACTCCACTGGTAACAGAAAAGGGCTAGATGTCGCGCCATCAACAACTACAGATATAGAACGGTCAGTAAGAAAACTGGAAATCAGAGAACAGAAAGAAGGGGTAAAGCCATAGGCAGGGAGTTTGGCCAACAGAGCGTTGTGCCAGACTCTGTCAAAAGCCTTAGAGATATCAAGGACGACGACAAAGGATTCCCCATAGTTCCTAAGAGAAGATGACCATACATGAGTAAGATAGGACAGGAGGTCACCAGTGGATCTTACCTTACGGAAGCCATACTGGTGATCGGAGATAAGTGAGTTAGATTCAAGACGTTTCAAGAATGAGCATTGAGCAAAGATTCGAAAACTTTAGCAATAGAGGAGGTTAGAGCAATAGGTCGGTAGTTAGAATTAATAGGAACAGGTTGAACTAGAGCATGCTTCCAAGATGAAGGATAGATACTGGTTGACAGAATGAGGCGAAAAAGACGGCAAAGCACTGGAGCCAGTTCATCTGCAAACTCCTTAAGGAACCTTGCAGGGATACCATCGGGACCAGATGCCTTGTTCGTCTTTAGCGAGCGAAGAACCTTATGAACTTTGTGTGAAGAAAGGATAAGGGAGGGCATAGGGTTAGAGAGGGGAAAAGACTGAGGAACAGGTGCGCTGGAATCGTTGATAGAAGAGTTGGTAGAAAAATGAGAGCCAAAGAGAGTGGCTTTGTCAGTGGGAGAGCAAGCTATAGAACCATCAGAATGAATGAGAGGGGGAAAGCTTCAGTTACAGAAGTTTTTGGAGAGGTTTTTGGCTAAGGCCCAGAAACATTTGTCAATGGGAGAGGAGTTGAGGTCATCAACTTTCCTTCTTATAAAGGAAGCCTTAGACCTTCGAATCTGAGCTGTACAGCGATTCCTAGCTATAATAAAAGCAGAGCGAGTATCGGAAGGAGAGGCTTGGTAAGATCGATGAGCCTGATTCCTAGCCTGGATAGCCATGGAGCAGGCACGGTCAAACCAAGGTTTAGGGGGAGAGAAAGTTTTTGTAGAAGAGGGGATGTACGCCTCCATTCCCGCAGTCACGACCTCGGCAACTTTTACAGCTACCCGATCAGGGTTGCGGGACCGAAAGCAGTAGTCATCCCATGGGAAGTCAAAGAGAAAGTTACGCAAATTTTCATATTGGGTTCGCTCGAAGTGCCAAAGGCGGCGTTGAGTAGGAGGGATTGTTGATGGGGAGCGAAAATGGAAGAGACAGAGATCATGGAGTGGTCAGATTTACCCAGAGGAGAAAGCACAGAATAAGAGTAGTTTGAAGGGTTAGAAGTACAAAATAGGTCAAGAGTGTTTGCAGCATGTTCGTGACGATCAGTAACGCGAGTAGGATAGTTGATAATTTGCTCCAGATCATGAGTAATAGAGAAAGCAAGGGCCTCGCTTCCTCCCACATCAGTGTGAGAAGAATGAAGCCACTCACTGTGGTGTACATTGAAGTCTCCAATGTAGAGAACTTCGGCATGTGGGTGAGAAGATAGCAAGGACTCATGGCACGAGGAGAGATATTCAAAGAAAGACACAAACTCGGTGGAGTCTGGAGACCAGTAATAGAAGCAAAGGATGATAGTGGTAGTGGAGAGATAGACTTTTAGCCAGAGAACATCAAAGTCAGGAAATTCAAGGTCCATGAGCCTCAAAGTAGGAGTGTTAATGTTGCAGAATGCACATACCCCACCTTTGGAACGAAAACGAGTATACAGATTATAGTGGGAGATTTGGAATGGGTCAGTGGAAGCATGTATAGACAACTGGGTTTCAGATAGGAGGAGGAGGTTAGGGAGGAAAGCGCCCAAGTGCTGTTCCACAGACGAAAGATTAGAGTTCAGCCCACGAATGTTTGAATAGTGAAGAGTGAAAGAGGCAGATCTATTGGGAGGTGCAAGGTTAAGAGCAGAACCAATACTACCACGAGGCGTGTCTGCCCTCAAGCCAATGATGGAGTCAATACGATCCCCGGAGATTCTTCGCACCCCACTATGCCGGGTACTGGGGCCAATAGTTGTGAACTTTCCATAAATAATGACAATGTGAGAAAAAGGAAAGTAAAAGAGACAGATGTGTAAAATGTTGTGACTTGTCAAATGTAATGGAATAGCAAGAGATGTGTAATGAATATACCAGAATATTCAGTGTACATGTAGGCATGAGGAAAGAACCGTCCTGAAGGAAGACTCAACCTGGAACTGTCTGGACCAGTCCTAGTTGCATCCCAATACCTTCAGTCGTAGTCTTTCAACGTGCGGTTGGTGCCATGGCCAACCTACTAATCATATATATATATATATATATATATATATATATATATATATATATATATATATATATATATATATATATATATATATATATATATGGTAAGGAAGCAAATCAGTAAACAACACATAGAAAAAATAACTATAATTCGGGCCCTAACTGGACTCCTTCTCAATCACCAGAGATGGGGTCCACTTAGAACCCGAAATATAGAGTTATTTTTTCAGTGTGTTGTTT
>JAXCGZ010012226.1:12500-15000 GCA_037179515.1 Halocaridina rubra | reverse complement strand
CCCCGACCGGGACTCGAACCTAGGACTTATAATTATTAAGTCAAGGAGCTACCAACTACAAACCACAGAAGGTTAAAAGGAATCCAACCATACAGCTTATATCTGCTATACTTAGGAATGAACGCATTATATCTGAATGCCTCTATGTTCATATTACAGATTCCCTAACCTCACTCGTGGCTTCATTTTCGCATTCAATTCAATTCCGAATCTCATTCGGGACATGCAATAACCAAATAAGCACTTTACATAGTTCTAGGTATGAGTCCTGGTATGGGTAAAAAATTAATCATGTTTTCACATATTTAATGTGTTTATTTGGTTATTGTATGACCCGAATGAGATTGGGAACTGAATTAAATGCGAAAATGAAACCACGAGTGAGGTTGGGGAATCTGTAATATGAACATAGTGGCATTTAGATAGAATGCGTTCATTACTAAGTATAGCAGATATAAGCTATAAGGTTGGATTCCTTTTAACCTTCTGTGGTGTGTAGTTGGTAGCGCCTTGACTTAGTAATTATAAGTCCTAGTTTCGAGTCCCGGTCGGGGTAAAAAATGGTTCATATATGAGACATTTCTACCCAGACCGGAACCTGAACCTTGGACACATGATTGCACTGACAAGGCACTACCAACTACACCACAGAAGGTCTTAAAACAAACAAACAAACAAACATTTCTTCCCATTTTTGTACAATGGTTAATCTTCTAAGATTAAAAGTAACTTATAAATAGACATGTAATTGAACTAATAAGTAAGAGTGTCAAACATACAGTTAAATTAAATGTAGCTTTTCTAGAAAATAATAATTCCGTAATAAAAATGTTAACAATAATGTTAATAATAAAGTAGTGATAATAACACTGGAGACAGTATCGTTATTATCGGCATCATCACCATATTTGTTTTTCTTACAATGAGAATAATTAGTTCTTAACTTAGAGAACAGAGAAGTCGATATCAATTTACATATAGAGAGGTTAGTGTTTTGGGAAATTGCATTAAATCATTAAGTTTAGTTTATGTGTGAGCAGCAACTATTTGTCCAAAAGAAACTATATAGTTTGCCTTTGAAAGCTGCGAAGGAGGATGCATTTTTAAGATGCTCTGGAATATTGTTCCAGAGTGTTGGCCCTTTAATAGTGATCATCTTTGAACCTGCTTCTGTGTTTGTTCTCTGAATGAAGAGCTCAGTGCTCTGTCTTGTGTTGGTTCCCCTAATATCCCTGACTGTTTTTAAATCAAATAGTCAGCTAGGATAATAATTGTCCAAAAGAGCTGGTGTGATGTGGTCATATTTTCTTATTCCTCCCAGGGCAACTCGAGCTGCAAAAGTAATAAGCTTCTGTATTCTGTTTATTTGAGTCTTAGTGGTAGCTCCCAAAACAGCTGTGCAGTAATTAATGTGACTTAGAGCTAGAGATTCAACACCAGTTACTCGAGTGGTAGTCTCAAAATTGTCTTTTATATGCGATAAGTACATTAATGTGTCTGTAACCTTTTTGCATACTCTATCTATGTGGGATTCAAGCAACACGTAGTTATCAAAGTGAATTCCTAGGTTTTTTACTGTTTTGCTAGGTGTAATAATATTGCCGCAAAAAATAATTGTTGTGTTTTCTGGAATTTGTGCTATAGGGAACCTTGAATCAATACACATGTATTGTGTTTTACTTTCGTTAATTAACAGCCCAATTTCTTGAAAATAGGTTCTAATTTTTGACAGTGTTTTCTGCTCTTAAGGTTAGCTCTGGGAGATTATTAATATCACCGCTAAGGAGTAGTTGAGTGTCATCTGCATATTGTACAACTAGACAGTCAGAAATGAAAGAAGATAGATCAGTCACGTAAATGGAGGAGAGGATAGGACCAAGTACTGATCCCTGTGGAACACCAAATGATATATGTTTTGGTATAGAGATAATGTTGTTAAGATGTATAGACAGTGTGCGATTAGACAGATACTCTCTAAACCAGCTCGGATCAAGATTTAGGTTAGTACATTTACTTATAAGAATTTCATGGTTTAGACTGTGGAAGACTTTTGATCAGTCTAATAATATAAGCAGAGAGATTTTTTCATATCTATATTATTATATATACTATTCGTAACTTTAAGCAGTGCAGTTTCCGTCGAGCTTTGGTCTGAAACCATGTTGGTTAATAGCCAATAGTCTATTTGACTCTAAATATGACATAAGTTGGCATGCAACAATTTTTTCTAATATTTTAGAAAAAATGGGCAGCAGGGAAATGGAACGATAGTTTGCTACATCTTCTCTGTCTCCCTTTTTATGCAGAGGTATTACATGTGATTTTTTCCAAGAGTCAGGAAACCTTTTAGTAACAATGGAAGTGTTCATAATAGTTAGAATATAAGATGCAATCAGGGACAGAGCATCTTTGATGAATTGAAATGGTATACCATCTGGACCATAAGAGCCAGAGTTTCTTAGGCTCTTTATGGCAAGAATTGGGGTAGCATAATCGATCG
>JAXCGZ010012226.1:5000-7500 GCA_037179515.1 Halocaridina rubra | reverse complement strand
CACATAGGTTACATAAATATTTCTGAACATTTCCTTGTGTGTGTGATTACCTAATTGTGATTACCTAATTGTGTTTACTGGAAAGAGCCCAAAGCATCGTATCTTCCCGTCTCCTGATCGGTTCCATTTTATACTTAGTGATACTTATCATACCTGTCCTTAAAACTATGGATTGAGATGGCATTAACTTCCTCCTCGCTTGGCGAATTCCAATTATCAACTACTCTTACACTGAAAAAGTATCTCCTCACATCCTGCAAAGAAGTTTTCTTACGAAGCTTCAAACTATGACCTCTAGTTCTAGAGCCAGCCATATCAAAATATCGATCCCTATCCCCTCTATCATAACCATGAAGGAATTTAAAGACTGTCACCATATCCCCCCTCACTCTTCTAGCTTCCAGTGATGGTAAGTCTAATTCCCTCAGCCTCTCATCATAACTGAGATTGCGTATTTCTGGCACCAGTTTCGTGGCATGTCTTTGAACTTTTTCAAGTTTAGCTATGTGCTTTTTCAAGTGCGGATTCCAAAAGGGGGCTGCATATTCGAGTTTTGGCCTCACATAGGTTACATAAATATTTCTGAACATTTTCTTGTGTGTGTGATTACCTAATTGTGATTACCTAATTGTGTTTACGGGAAAGAGCCCAAAGCTCGTATCTTCCCGTCTCCTGATCGGTTCCATTTTATACTTAGTGATACTTATCATACCTGTCCTTAAAACTATGGATTGAGATAGCATTAACTACCTCCTCGCTTAGCCAATTCCAATTATCAACTACTCTTACACTGAAAAAGTATTTCCTTACATCCTGCGAAGAAGTTTTCTTACGAAGCTTCAAACTATGACCTCTAGTTCTAGAGCCAGCCATATCAAAATATCGATCCCTATCCACTCTATCATAACCATGAAGGAATTTAACGACTGTCACCATATCCCCCCCTCACTCTTCTAGCTTCGAGTGATGGTAAGTCTAATTCCCTCAGCCTCTCATCATAACTGAGATTACGTATTTCTGGCACCAGTTTCGTGGCATGTCTTTGAACTTTTTCAAGCTTAGCTATGTGCTTTTTCACGTGCGGATTCCAAAAGGGGGCTGCATATTCGAGTTTTGGCCTCACATAGGTTACATAAATATTTCTGAACATTTTCTTGTGTGTGTGATTACCTAATTGTGATTACCTAATTGTGTTTACGGGAAAGAGCCCAAAGCTCGTATCTTCCCGTCTCCTGATCGGTTCCATTTTATACTTAGTGATACTTATCATACCTGTCCTTAAAACTATGGATTGAGATAGCATTAACTTCCTCCTCGCTTGGCGAATTCCAATTATCAACTACTCTTACACTGAAAAAGTATCTCCTCACATCCTGCAAAGAAGTTTTCTTACGAAGCTTCAAACTATGACCTCTAGTTCTAGAGCCAGCCATATCAAAATATCGATCCCTATCCCCTCTATCATAACCATGAAGGAATTTAAAGACTGTCACCATATCCCCCCTCACTCTTCTAGCTTCGAGTGATGGTAAGTCTAATTCCCTCAGCCTCTCATCATAACTGAGATTGCGTATTTCTGGCACCAGTTTCGTGGCATGTCTTTGAACTTTTTCAAGCTTAGCTATGTGCTTTTTCAAGTGCGGATTCCAAAAGGGGGCTGCATATTCGAGTTTTGGCCTCACATAGGTTACATAAATATTTCTGAACATTTTCTTGTGTGTGTGATTTCCTAATTGTGATTACCTAATTGTGTTTACGGGAAAGAGCCCAAAGCTCGTATCTTCCCGTCTCCTGATCGGTTCCATTTTATACTTAGTGATACTTATCATACCTGTCCTTAAAACTATGGATTGAGATAGCATTAACTACCTCCTCGCTTAGCCAATTCCAATTATCAACTACTCTTACACTGAAAAAGTATTTCCTTACATCCTGCGAAGAAGTTTTCTTACGAAGCTTCAAACTATGACCTCTAGTTCTAGAGCCAGCCATATCAAAATATCGATCCCTATCCACTCTATCATAACCATGAAGGAATTTAACGACTGTCACCATATCCCCCCTCACTCTTCTAGCTTCGAGTGATGGTAAGTCTAATTCCATCAGCCTCTCATCATAACTGAGATTGCGTATTTCTGGCACCAGTTTCGTGGCATGTCTTTGAACTTTTTCAAGCTTAGCTATGTGCTTTTTCAAGTGCGGATTCCAAAAGGGGGCTGCATATTCGAGTTTTGGCCTCACATAGGTTACATAAATATTTCTGAACATTTTCTTGTGTGTGTGATTACCTAATTGTGATTACCTAATTGTGTTTACGGGAAAGAGCCCAACGCTCGTATCTTCCCGTCTCCTGATCGGTTCCATTTTATACTTAGTGATACTTATCATACTTGTCCTTAAAACTATGGATTGAGATAGCATTAACTACCTCCTCGCTTAGCCAATTCCAATTATCAACTACTCTTACACTGAAAAAGTATTTCCTTACATCCTGCGAAGA
>JAXCGZ010012225.1:32500-35327 GCA_037179515.1 Halocaridina rubra | reverse complement strand
TTATGTTTTCATCAATGCATCATATATAATGGCTGCACTGACAATAGAAACAAAATTTCCTTCTAGTAGCATATCCGTAGTTTGGTGCACATCGGTACAGCCGTTTTGGCATTGGTTGTTTGGGGCGCTACCCATTTTGGCGACGGATGCTAAGGTGGTAAGAAGATTTTTATTTATTGTAAACCTAATCTAACCTGACCTAGCTTAACCTAATCATTTTAACTAAAAGAATGGCGCCAAAAGGCCAGCGCCTGGGAGGCATAGGCTAATCGTCCCATTCCGCCAACATGTATATTCTGGCGAGACATTGACACAACGATGACTTCGACAAATGATCCAAATATTATTTCAATTCTTTTCGTTATTCTCTCGTGGTAGGCTTCAATCACGTATGATCCTACGCCAGTAAACTGGGCAGGATCATATTCTAGTACATAGAACTCCTATTCAAGAAAGGAACAACATTAAATTCCGTCACCTGTTCATTGAAGATAATAATAATAATAATAATAATAATAATAATAATAATAATAATAATAATAATAATAATAATAATAATAATAATAATAATAATAATAATAATAATAAGAAGAAGAAGAAGAAGAGATGAAAGAGAAGATAAATTTTGAAGAGAATGGTAGAGAGAGAGAGAGAGAGAGAGAGAGAGAGAGAGAGAGAGAGAGAGAGAGAGACGAGAGAGAGAGAGAGAGAGAGAGAGAGAGAGAGAGAGAGAGAGAGGTTGTGTGTAAGACAAGGACAACCAACCCGAGAAACAACTTGCTAACATCATCCAATATAAATGATGTAGATTGTAAAAAAACAAGTACAAGACAAGGCAATCAGACATGAGCGGACATTTATTGGGACCTTGTCTGGTGTACGTTCGATACCTGTTCATTTTCGTAGAAACTTCTTCTTACGCAGGTTTACAAACTGATAAGATTGGCTTTATCTAAGTTTCACGAGGTGTGTAAACTAAATTTTTCCTTTTTTTCTTTTTTAAGTTTCAAGGACAGGAGTTGTGGATGAAATAGGAGTGAGGGAAGGAGGAGAAACAGGAGAGAATTCAACGAGAATAAAGGATAAGGTCATGGATAGTATCAGAGATACATGGATAGAGAAGGCTCGCATACATTGAGGAAAAGGAGCTTCTGGACAAGATATGTATATATTATTATCACTACTACTGTTATTATTATTATTATTATTATTATTATTATTATTATTATTATTATTATTATTATTATTATTATTATTATTATTATTATTTTTATTATTATTATTATTATTATTATTATAATTATTATTATCATTATTATTATTATTATCATTATTAGTATTCTATAACATAAAAATGATTGACATACAAGTAAGTTATTCGAGCTAGGATGATCTTCAAACGAAAAAAGTAGTAGTAGTAGTAGTAACAGTACTAGTAGTAGTAGTCGTAGTGGTAGTAGAAACACGAGTGCTGCTAGTTATTCATTAGTGGAAATACACTCTCATCCCTTTCTATACTTGTGACAAAAGGCAACTTACATTTGTAAACAAGAAATTTTACTAACTTCTGTTGGCTAGGGTGTTTCCCAGGAAAGAGAGCTAGTATTAGCAAACATACCACTATTATTATTATTGATGATAATCATAAAATTATTTTGTTTGTAACCATGATTATATTCTAAATCTAGAACACTGTTCATCTAATCTACGTATGCATTAAGGCCAATACGCTTTCTGTTTTATTATATCTTGATTCAAAAAGTGTTATGTCACTATGTCATTTCCACTTTTTAGCTCTGAAAATGACAATGTTGGCCAAATGCCGAAGCGATAGGATCAATCTACACTTCTGAAGGCAGTTCAGAAGGTTATGGATGGTCGGTCCTTGCTTTGACATGTATTACACTATTACGGTAACGAAAAACACGTCGGTGCCGTCAGTTGTTATCAAAAGATTTATGGACAACCAGTATTAAGTACTTTCAGGCAATGGGATAAGACATGGAGGAAATGCGATAACAACGGATTACTGGACAGCTGTGTGCTTTAAAATGTGCTTCGAAAAGTCTTCCGTTACTAATTGTACAACCCCCGGCCTTTGTAAATCTAGCTTTGCCAAGACTGGCAGAGATAACTTGTCCCAGGATATAGACGACAAAGACAGGCATCTCAAACCCCCTTTTAGAGGCAACAAATTGACACTCGGTGTGGATGTGAAAAAGCTGTTTCATTTTTAGATTTTCTTTTTCATTCTATTAGCAAAAACTCTGAATAGTACATAAAAATCATGAGATTTAGCACTAAAGTTATTATTATTATTATTATTTTTTTTTTTGAAGAATCTCAGAATCATTTGGTCTTAGGACTTGAACGTAGTATGTTTGTCGTTTTATTAGTCACTATACAATCCCAAATAGCCTTAGGACTTGAACACACGCCGTATCACTACTACTATTTCAATATAGCAACATTTTGCCATCGACGAGGTTCATTTTAATGACCAAGGAAGAGAAACTTAACCCTAGCCTTTCCCATGCAACCCCACATTACATCGCCATATAATTCTCCACAGCATAAACTATCGACATTTTTAGTAAATGAAATTAATGAGTTAATGATAGAGAAAAACTTGTAAAAGAGATGACAAATATCAATTTAAGAGACTCTTGTCGTCCAGAGTCAATGTTGATATTAAATCGCTTTACACAAACATCGCAAAAGACGTAAGAAAAACCATTCGTATATTTACTGATTTAATTTACGACAAATGAAATTACAGAATTATAAAAAAAAGGTCTCAAATTTCTGCAAGTTCTTAAAGACGCAT
>JAXCGZ010012225.1:25000-30000 GCA_037179515.1 Halocaridina rubra | reverse complement strand
AGACTATGAGACTGTGATGCAATACCATCGGGGAGTAACTTGAATGTGCAAATTTAAAATAATAATTACATTTTTCTGAACACGCATTGCTTCTGCCATTCTGTTTTGGCTCTCATAGTCTTCCTACCTTAAAGAAATGGACTTCACTTAATTTTATTTGCTCAGCGCCTTTTCCACATTCCTGCACAGGGCATGGAATTTAAGTACCAATTATAATCTTTTACATACTGAAGTTGAAGTGTTAAAATCTACTTCCTATATAATATATATTTCTATATAATATTTCTATATAATATATATTCACCCCCAAATCAAGATTACATCTGGCTAAAAAAGAAGAGGTTCATATAATTTTTCCTTTTCAGATTGATGAACTTTGTAAATATATAAATGGAAAAACTTAAAATGGTTTGCAACGAATATTTTGAGCAAATAAAATTAAGTGAAGTCCATTTCAATCATTTCAAATTAAGAAATGTCTTCCATCATAAGGATATGATGCCTTCCCAGTGGTGTTCGAAGATTGTATACTTATATAAATGAACAGCTTGTGAAAGCTGTTGTATAGGTTAGACAACGAGGTCGTTGGCTGTTCGAATGTGTCTGGACATGCTGGGAGGAGCTATTGAACAAAAGAATATCTATCAAGGCCTCTTCAGTCCTCTATTTGCAACCACTGTGAAAAACATCTGTAAAAAGTCCATACACACAGTGAAGAATATATACAATGTTATATAAAGGAAAAGACCAAGTGGAAATAAGAATTGCCGAGAGTCTATTAATCAATAGTAAGAAACCGACCCTTGACGTAGATATATCAAGTATATAACTTAAATTATTTTAATAATATATGAATATGTATGCGTGTATATATATATATATATATATATATATATATATATATATATATATATATATATATATATATATATATATATATATATATATATATATATATGTATGTATGTGTGTGTGTGTGTGTGTGTGTGTGTGTATTGTGTTGTATAAAATAGCATTTTATGCTGTTATTTTAAATTATTCGTTTTGTTTGTTGTTATAGTTTAATTGTTTTAATATTTTAATGTTTTAAATAAATCCTCTGTGCACATATAGAAATTCTTTCTTGAGAATTGAAATGGATTTGTTCTGTTATTTGCAGATGAAAATGGGTCTAGCTGTGACTCGAAATCTTAAATAATGAAGAGTGAACAAGTGGATTATTTTCCATTATGGTTTCCAATTTATAATTAGCTTAGATTTCCTAAAGGAAAGCCTATTTCTTCAGTAATTATTATTATTTTTATTATTATTATTATTATTATTATTATTATTATATATTATTATTATTATTATTATTATTATTATTATTATTATTATTATTATTATTATTATTATTATTATTATTATTATTATTATTATTATTATTATTATTATTATTATTATTTTATTATTATTATTATTCCCAGTACTAGTAGTACTAGTGGTGGGGGCGGTAGTAGTAGTAGAAGTGATGTTAATTATTTTGAAATCCAAGTAAGGAGAGGCTAGATATCCAAAAGTCGTCACAATAAGTAAATGAAAAGAAATAATTTAATTGGGTCATAAGGCTGACCTCGAGCTGGTTCACATCTTTACCAATCAAGGCGAAATGGAGTTCAATTTTAATACACATAAATTTACAGATGGCATTGTTCTTCGGTATGGATGTCCAATAGAGGGTCTACCCGAAGTGTTTCCGTATGAAGATTCTGTTGATGAAGATCGTGCCGTAGTATGCCCTGGAAGCCTAGTCTCATGCAAAAGGCATGATGATATCCGATC
This sequence comes from Halocaridina rubra, assembly GCA_037179515.1. Taxonomy (NCBI): domain Eukaryota; kingdom Metazoa; phylum Arthropoda; class Malacostraca; order Decapoda; family Atyidae; genus Halocaridina; species Halocaridina rubra. The sequence goes on along the minus strand of JAXCGZ010012225.1, from coordinate 28,179 downwards.
TATAACTGCTAAGGTATCGATGGAGGCCACATTGGATGTAGCAACTAAGCCTGTTCATATGCCACCTCATCGAAAAGCAACAAACACCATCTCAAAAAACAGTTAACCAACTTTCATGACACACGAAATGCCATAAGAACCAGAGCAAAAGAAAGTGTTCTTTGCTATCAAATTATGTTTTTTACTTGTCCCAATCCTTCACCTATAAGCATTTGAAAGTCGCCACATAAGAAGAGAAAAGATGCGAAAAGCCTATGAGGGAAACACTTACATAGAACAATGATCATTCACCACTTCAGTGCTCATGACGTCGACTTTCTTTATCTATATTAAGGTGTGACTTGCTTGGGCTTCGTGTGACAAGGGCCACAGCAGGATTGAGAATGTCAAATATCTAGACTTTGGGCACCGTAGTTCTTGAGAGTAAATTTAAGAAATAATTTTGATTGTCTAATTTTGATAATAAAAAATTGAGAAAAAGTGAGTGCTTGAATAGCACTCCACTTCGTTTTACAATTTAGGAACTTTTAGAAAAAAAATTAATAGCTATACTAGCAAACCGAAATGAACTAGGAAGAAGTCCATGGTGTTCATAAAAAGTAGCTCTTTACATTTGCTTCATTATTTTGTTGTTATTTTTATGGCTGGCGGGATTTTCGAAATAACTTCACCCTCAGTACATTCAATTATCACTAATATTGTCAACGCACTTGTTTTCCCCCTTTTAGCTTGTTTCATTGTATTACTATAAATACTCCGTGTGTGCGGAGGAAGTGTCCTTCGCGTCTATAACTTCTCTCTATTTCGAGATATTTTATGTAGCAATTTCCTTGATGACTCACTAGTATACTCCTGCACTAATATTCTGGAAACGTGTTTATATCCGGCAGTATGCGTGTGTCCGTGCGTATGTGAGTGTATGTGTGGGTGCGTGTGTGTGTTGTGCACGCGCGTGTCCTTAATTGTTCTAGCGCACGTCTAATGGTGCACTCACTAAATATCCCGAGTTGAGTAAGGTTGTCACACGCTTGACGCCTTGACTTCGCCGTCTTCTCAAGAGAATCTGACAAAGAGATGATTAAGGAAACACATTAGTTTTCGGTAAATTTGATTCTTTATTTTCAATCAGTTTCATGTTTCCCACAATATTTATTTATTTTTTATATATTCAAAATTTCCACAATAAATAAATAAATAAATATATATATATATATATATATATATATATATATATATATATATATATATATATATATATATATATATATATATAAATATATATATATATATATATATATATATATATATATATATATATAAATATATATATATATATATATATATATATATATATATATATATATATATATATATATATATATATATATATATATATATATATATATATATATATATATATATATATATATATATATATATATATATATATATATATATATATATAATTTTTTTTTCCAGAATTGGAAATGATGCACACATATTCCTTCTTACAATACTTGTATGCTATAATAATCTTGAATCATGAGACACAGATGAAAAGAGAATTCGTAGGAGGCCATCCTGCTTTCCATTTAATTTGAATTACGCTTCTCTCTCTCTCTCTCTCTCTCTCTCTCTCTCTCTCTATATATATATATATATATATATATATATATATATATATATATATATATATATATATATATATATATATATATATATATATATATATATATATATATATATATATATATATATATATATATATATATATATATATATATATGGCAAAATATTGTTCTCATCATGCCCGGGCATAAAAAAAAGTGGAGGCGAAGAAAAAGTAGTAGCTTAAGTACAAGGCAAAAATAAAAGAAAAATAAACAATAAAAAAAGATAAGCTGATAGAATAGTCAGTGAAATGAAGTCCTAGAGGTATGGCAAGATTAGGCCCTTAGACGTCGATAGAACAGATTTTTAAAGAAAGATAGGTCATGAGACTTAGGAAAAATAGGAGTAGGAAGAGAGTTCCAGAGTCAGGAGGTGGAAGGGGAGAAGCTGTCGCTGTACCGACCAATCTACGAGCTACAAATCTCCACACAGTACTTATGGGACGATGTATACACACACACACACACACACACACACACACACACATATATATATAATATATATATATATATATATATATATATATATATATATATATATATATATATATATATATATATATATATATATATATATATATATATATATATATATATATATATATATATATATATATATATATATATATATATATATATATATATATATATATATATATATATATATATATATATATATATATATATATATATATATATATATATATATATATATATATATATATATATATATATATATATATATATAAAGAGCTTTATACTAATAAGGTCACTGGCTACACCTGTATTGAATTGTAGGATTTTGTAAAGATAATTATCCCCAGGATTCTTTAGGGTTATTCATCTTTACAAGACAAGTCTTGGGGCTCGTCATGTTTACAAGGTAGTTATAAGGGTTATTTGTATTTACGAGGTAATTATTATTTTTTCCCCTTTTACTTGCATTTGTGTATTTGTGTGAATAAATGTTCTTTATTCTTAAGTTTGTTTTTTATTCCTACATGATTTCAGTTGGTTCTTATAAAGACAAACAACGGTTTATTCAACTTTCATGTTTTATTACACGGTTTTTTAACTTTACAAGTTTGATTACGGGGTTTTTGAACTTCACATAGGGTTATAGGGGTTATTCATATTTACAAGATCCGAACTCTAATATAGCTAATGATGTGGGAATGCCTCGAGAAAGAAAGAAAAGAGAGAGAGAGAGAGAGAGAGAGAGAGAGAGAGAGAGAGAGAGAGAGAGAGAGAGAGAGAGAGAGAGAGAGAGAGAGATACTCTCATGTTGCTTTGGTATAATAGAATGCATATGATTTGTACATTAGATAATGTGGTTTAATTATCTTTCCATCAATGGATCGAATATTATTATAGTATCTGCTTAGGTTAGGTTTTTGTTAGGTTTGTAAAACTACAATTCGTACCTGACGATAGGCTGTAGAGCTTTTCCTGCAGTTGATTCATACTTTTTATCTGATTATATCAAAACCTGTTAATTAATGATTGTGA
>JAXCGZ010012225.1:12500-20000 GCA_037179515.1 Halocaridina rubra | reverse complement strand
TCCCAATCTCATTCGGGTCATACAATAACCAAGCAAGCACATTACATATGTGAAAACATGAATCGTTTTTTTACCCCGACCGGGACTCGAACCTAGGACTTATAATTACTAAGTCAAGGCGCTACCAACTACACACCACAGAACGTATAAAAGGAATCCAACCTTATAGCTTAAATCTGCTATACTTAGGAATGAACGCATTCTATCTGAATGCCACTATGTTCATATTACAGATTCCACAACCTCACTCGTGGCTTCATTTTAGCATTTAATTCAATTCCCAATCTCATTCGGGTCATACAATAACCAAGCAAGCACATTACATATGTGAAAACATGAATCGTTTTTTTACCCCGACCGGGACTCGAACCTAGGACTTATAATTACTAAGTCAAGGCGCTAACAACTACACACCACAGAACGTATATAAGGAATCCAACCTTATAGCTTATATCTGTTATACTTAGGGATGAACGCATTCTATCTGAATGCCACTATGTTCATATTACAGATTCCCCAACCTCACTCGTGGCTTCATTTTAGCATTTAATTCAATTCCCAATCTCATTCGGGTCATACAATAACCAAGCAAGCACATTACATATGTGAACACATGAATCATTTTTTTTACCCCGACCGGGACTCGAACCTAGGACTTATAATTACTAAGTCAAGGCGCTACCAACTACACACCACAGAACGTATAATGGGAATCCAACCTTATAGCTTAAATCTGCTATACTTAGGAATGAACGCATTCTATCTGAATGCCACTATGTTCATATTACAGATTCCACAACCTCACTCGTGGCTTCATTTTAGCATTTAATTCAATTCCCAATCTCATTCGGGTCATACAATAACCAAGCAAGCACATTACATATGTGAAAACATGAATCGTTTTTTTACCCCGACCGGGACTCGAACCTAGGACTTATAATTACTAAGTCAAGGTGCTACCAACTACACACCACAGAATGTATAAAAGGAATCCAACCTTATAGCTTAAATCTGCTATACTTAGGAATGAACGCATTCTATCTGAATGCCACTATGTTCATATTACAGATTCCCCAACCTCACTCGTGGCTTCATTTTAGCATTTAATTCAATTCCCAATCTCATTCGGGTCATACAATAACCAAGCAAGCACATTACATATGTGAACACATGAATCAATTTTTTTACCCCGACCGGGACTCGAACCTAGGACTTATAATTACTAAGTCAAGGCGCTACCAACTACACACCACAGAACGTATAAAAGGAATCCAACCTTATAGCTTAAATCTGCTATACTTAGGAATGAACGCATTCTATCTGAATGCCACTATGTTCATATTACAGATTCCCCAACCTCACTCGTGGCTTCATTTTAGCATTTAATTCAATTCCCAATCTCATTCGGGTCATACAATAACCAAGCAAGCACATTACATATGTGAAAACATGAATCATTTTTTTACCCCGACCGGGACTCGAACCTAGGACTTATAATTACTAAGTCAAGGCGCTACCAACTACACACCGCAGAAGGTATAAAAGGAATCCAACCTTATTGCTTATATCTGCTATACTTAGGGATGAACGCATTCTATCTGAATGCCACTATGTTCATATTACAGATTCCCCAACCTCACTCGTGGCTTCATTTTAGCATTTAATTCAATTCCCAATCTCATTCGGGTCATACAATAACCAAGCAAGCACATTACATATGTGAAAACATGAATCATTTTTTTTACCCCGACTGGGACTCGAACCTAGGACTTATAATTACTAAGTCAAGGTGCTACCAACTACACACCACAGAACGTATAAAAGGAATCCAACCTTATAGTTTAAATCTGCTATACTTAGGGATGAACGCATTCTATCTGAATGCCACTATGTTCATATTACAGATTCCCCAACCTCACTCGTGGCTTCATTTTAGCATTTAATTCAATTCCCAATCTCATTCGGGTCATACAATAACCAAGCAAGCACATTACATATGTGAAAACATGAATCATTTTTTTAACCCGACCGGGACTCGAACCTAGGACTTATAATTACTAAGTCAATGCGCTACCAACTACACACCACAGAAGGTATAAAAGGAATCCAACCTTATAGCTTATATGTGCTATACTTAGGGATGAACGCATTCTATCTGAATGCCACTATGTTCATATTACAGATTCCCCAACCTCACTCGTGGCTTCATTTTATATAATAATATATATATATATATATATATATATATATATATATATATATATATATATATATATATATATATATATATATTATATATATATATATATATATATATATATATATATATATATATATATATATATATATATATATATATATATATATATATATATATATATATATATATATATATATATATATATATATATATATATATATATATATATATATATATGTATATACAAGCATACATTCATGCATACATATATATATATATATATATATATATATATATATATATATATATATATATATATATATATATATATATATATATATATATATATATATATATATATATATATATATATATATATATATATATATATATATATATATATATATATATATATATATATATATATATATATATATATATATATATATATATATATATATATATATATATATATATATATATATATATATATATATATATATATATATATATATATATATATATATATATATATATATATATATATATATATATATATATATATATATATATATATATATATATATATATATATATATATATATATATATATATATATATATATATATATATATATATATATATATATATATATATATATATATATATATATATATATATATATATATATATATATATATATATATATATATATATATATATATATATATATATATATATATATATATATATATATATATATATATATATATATATATATATATATATATATATATATATATATATATATATATATATATATATATATATATATATATATATATATATATATATATATATATATATATATATATATATATATATATATATATATATATATATATATATATATATATATATATATATATATATATATATATATATATATATATATATATATATATATATATATATATATATATATATATATATATATATATATATATATATATATATATATATATATATATATATATATATATATATATATAAACATCTTAGAAAGCTGCTATATATATATATATATATATATATATATATATATATATATATATATATATATATATATATATATATATATATATATATATATATATATATATATATATATATATATATATATATATATATATATATATATATATATATATATATATATATATATATATATATATATATATATATATATATATATATATATATATATATATATATATATATATATATATATATATATATATATATATATATATATATATATATATATATATATATATATATATATATATATATATATATATATATATATATATATATATATATATATATATATATATATATATATATATATATATATATATATATATATATATATATATATATATATATATATATATATATATATATATATATATATATATATATATATATATATATATATATATATATATATATATATATATATATATATATATATATATATATATATATATATATATATATATATATATATATATATATATATATATATATATATATATATATATATATATATATATATATATATATATATATATATATATATATATATATATATATATATATATATATATATATATATATATATATATATATATATATATATATATATATATATATATATATATATATATATATATATATATATATATATATATATATATATATATATATATATATATATATATATATATATATATATATATATATATATATATATATATATATATATATATATATATATATATATATATATATATATATATATATATATATATATATATATATATATATATATATATATATATATATATATATATATATATATATATATATATATATATATATATATATATATATATATATATATATATATATATATATATATATATATATATATATATATATATATATATATATATATATATATATATATATATATATATATATATATATATATATATATATATATATATATATATATATATATATATATATATATATATATATATATATATATATATATATATATATATATATATATATATATATATATATATATATATATATATATATATATATATATATATATATATATATATATATATATATATATATATATATATATATATATATATATATATATATATATATATATATATATATATATATATATATATATATATATATATATATATATATATATATATATATAATATATATATATATATATATATATATATATATATATATATATATATATATATATATATATATATATATATATATATATATATATATATATATATATATATATATATATATATATATATATATATATATATATATATATATATATATATATATATATATATATATAATATATATATATATATATATATATATAATATATATATATATATATATATATATATATATATATATATATATATATATATATATATATATATATATATATATATATATATATATATATATATATATATATATATATATATATATATATATATATATATATATATATATATATATATATATATATATATATATATATATATATATATATATATATATATATATATATATATATATATATATATATATATATATATATATATATATATATATATATATATATATATATATATATATATATATGAATCATTTTTTACCCCGACTGGGACTCGAACCTAGGACTTATGATTACTAAGTCAAGGCGCTACCACTACACCACAGACGGTTAAAAGGAACCCACCTTATAGCTTATATCTGCTATACTTAGGAATGAACGCATTCTAACTGAATGCCACTATGTTCATATTACAGATTCCCCAACCTCACTCGTGGCTTCATTTTAGCATTTAATTCAAATCCCAATATATATATATATATATATATATATATATATATATATATATATATATATATATATATATATATATATATATATATATATATATATATATATATATATATATATATATATATATATATATATATATATATATATATATATATATATATATATATATATATATATATATATATATATATATATATATATATATATATATATATATTTCCCATTCCAACTGACGGATTTATACCCAATAGTAGCACTAGTTTTATTATCATTATGATCATAATTTTATATCCAAAACAGAGTGTTGCTTTTTGGTATATCATGAATACTAAATGATATCTTTCCAGATTTTGAAATTAGTGTTTTTTATATTTCCTTTCATCATTGGAAAGGGTAACCGTCTGTTGTGGTGGTTTTTCTCTTGTAAAACTTTCACGTTACCTTTTCCTAACAGACCCTTTTGCCCTCTTGATATGCACCCTGCTTCCGCCACCCTAACACCCTTTCCCTTTCCTCTCTCTTTTTCGTCTTTTTTTCTTTCCTCAAACCTTGTTTTCATTTATGCTTCCTTTTGTGTTTTAAGCAAATTCTCGTCCTTATTATTTTTTATCTCTTACTGACTTTAGCAATGAGAAGGAACTCAATGTTTGTCACGTCAAATTTTGCCAGTAAACCAAGAGAGAGAGAGAGAGAGAGAGAGAGAGAGAGAGAGAGAGAGAGAGAGAGAGAGAGAGAGAGAGAGAGAGAGAGAGAGAGAGAGAGAGAGAGAGAGAGAGAGAGAGAGAGGAGAGAGAGAGAGAGAGAGAGAGAGAGTCTATTATTTATTTTATTCTCATTTAATATTCTCATTCATTTTGAGATTTTTTTTTTCTGTCAGGTTTCGGTCCCTCTATCTCTCTCTATTGTATTTTATTCCTTTCCTTTTAGTGTCCTTTTCTCGATGTAATTACATAAAAATACAATATAATCTATCAAAATAAAAAACTGTGATTAATGAATGTCATAAAATATATTGGCGTATATGTATGCAATGTGCCCTTGATTTAGCATATTCCATTTTGTCAAACTTTTTTCATTTGCCTGCCCCTCTCTCTCTTCATCGTCTATTATTATCATCAATCTCTTTTGCCCTTTCCATTGTGTACTTCCATACTAGTATGCTATCTATCAAGATACTGTAATCAATGAATACATTTAAAATTTATCGGTGCTAGTAATTTTCTCGTCTATCTTTCTCATCATTTAGAATAATCTTTCTTGCCCATTCCTCAGTATTCTTCCATGCTAGTGCACTTTCTTTCACGCTGAATGCATATGTTGAATTCTTCGTTGCATTTATTCATTCATCATCTCTCAGGATACTGTGATTAATGAATGCATTTGAAATTTTTCGTTGCGTAGTAATTTTCTTGTTTCTATATCGCTTTATAGTCTGACATAATTTTTCTCTTCTGCCTATTCTTCTGTGTACTTCTATACTCATTCATTATCTATCAAGATACTGTGATTAATGAATGCATTTGAAATTTCTGGTTGCATAAATGCACTATTCCACGAAATCCAAATGCAATATTTAAAGTGTTAATGATGATGATATATGAATGGCGAAACAAGGCCATGTCCGTGTCCGGCAACTAATTTATCATCCACTTTCTTCAGAACGGACATGAAAGAGGCGGACCGCTCCCTTGTAATCATTTTAATGTATTTTCCATTATTTGGTGAATAGGAACTCTGTGTAAGATCATAAATATTCTCTGCTCGAGTTATTTACGGAAGCCTCCGGAGAATTTCTCCATGATCCAGTCATTTTATTCTGATATTATTTTACCCATTCGAAAATAAATGGGATACATGGAACACGTGTAAGTGTCTCGTGGAATGTTATTCTCATAATCAAATTGGAATAGCTTATTGTCGCGGTAGCTTAGTTGTAGACTGCTTGGGTCGGTACACGACTAACGTGGGTCCTAGCCTACTGCACGGCTTTAGGAAAGGCATCCAGTCTTAATACTTCTGGGTCCAATCTGCTTGTGTCCACTGCCGAATCAAAACTGATCCCCAGCTTGGCAAGGAAGACTGGTGGCTCATGGTATATAATATCTGCATACTAATCAAGATGCCGCGAGTGCCACTTGCTATGGAGGCTGTTGTATCTTTTCCGTCAGAGCCACATGAGGATGTGGAGAATAGAATACTCCCATATCTTTTATTTGAATGCTCATCTTAGCTCAGTAGTTTTATTGAGTACAGTATGAGATGTATGGGACACAAAAAAACGTGAATGGATGCAGATCAGACATACTCGCCTTTCAGT
>JAXCGZ010012225.1:0-5000 GCA_037179515.1 Halocaridina rubra | reverse complement strand
TACGCTCTCTGGCTAACCTTGGAAGGATTAATATTTATTCTTGGAGAGGAGAAAAATGAAAAAGAAAATGTAAAAATATTGGACATAATCTACGTACTGGTTAAACAAACTTAACAAACTTTATTTCCATTTCAATACAATGGGTATTCGTCAGCCAGGGCAAGCCCCAACCCCCCACTGTGGTGTCCAACCACAGCAGTTCCTGCCAGTAAACAGCTTAAACTCTCGGTCTTGGACGGGAACCGATCTTTCGACCTCGTGAATGCGAAGCCAGCGCGTTACCACTGTACTAGCCAGAGAACTTAATTGCAGAATCACGTCTCATAAATCCTTTTTTTTTTTGGAAGAATTCAATTTTTGGGTGTTTAAATACAATGCCTTTTTTTTTCATTTGTGAGTGCACGAAAACCCACAATTATAAGACACGTTGTCATTGTAATGCATAAAATGCAGTATTCAGCACTGAATAGCTGACCATTTCTCTCTCTCTCTCTCTCTCTCTCTCTCTCTCTCTCTCTCTCTCATGCAAAAAAATGAACATTGACCCAAGCTGGTTCGAGAACTATTTAAAAAACCGCTACCAGTCAGTCAGAATAAAAGATGTAGTCTCAAGTCGCAAGAAGGTATTGTTTGGGGTCCCTCAGGGATCGATCCTAGGACCTATACTTTTTCTAATATATGTAAACGATCTAGTAAAATATTTACCTAACTGTTATGTCATTCAATATGCTGACGATACTCAAATCTTAATTGAAGGAGAAATTAATGATTTAGAAAATATTATTCGTAGAGCAGAAGAAATTTTGTATATGGCTAAACGTTACTTTCTAAAAAATGGTCTGTTACTTAATGAAACTAAAACCCAATCTATTCTTATCGGATCCAGACAATTATTATCAGAAGTTGATGACAATCTTCATATAAATTTTAACGGTAATATCATTAAGCCAATGAACTCGGTAAAGAACCTAGGTGTCTATTTTGACCGTTACATGAATTTTGAAATGCATATAGATGAAATTTATAAAAAAGTAATGGGTACTCTAATATATCTAAATAGGGTAAAAGACTCATTTGAAACATCAACTCGTATAATAATTGTCCAGTCCTTAGCTATGAGTTTAATTAATTACTGTCTCAAAGTTTGGGGATGTACCAATAAGACTCAATTACAAAGAATACAAAAGTTACAAAACTTTGCAGCACGAGTGGCTGTTGGCAATGTAAGAAAATACGAGCACATCTCTCCTGTTTTAAAAGATCTAGAATGGATAAAGATTAGAGATAAATATGTTTTTGATATATGTACCTTTGTTTTTAATATACTAAGAAACAATATTCCTGATTGCTTGTATAATTTTTCTACAGTAAGCTCAGTTACCGGGTTAACTACCCGTCAAGGGGAAGATTTATTAGTACGAAGGTCTAAAACTGATATTGGCTCAAGAGATATAAACATTCGTGGACCTCATTTATATAATCAGCTTCCCAGAGAACTAAAAAATGCTGGTTCAGTGTATACTTTTAAATATAATCTTAAGAAGTTGCTCTTAAAGGAAGATTTTACTTGTAAATTTTAATGGTACACTCATCTTTATGATTTGCTTGTTTTAGTATGTCTATATCGTACACCACAGATGTCTATCTGGAATATATATGTATCTTATTTAAATACCCAATGTACATTGGAATAAAGGATTATTATTATTATTATTATTATTATTATTATTACTCTCTCTCTCTCTCTCCTTCTTCTTTATCTCCATCTATCTTTCTATCAATATATCTATCTATCTATCTATCTGTTCTGTTTACCGGTCTATCTTTCTGTCTATCTGTCTCTATCCTTCTGTCTTTTTACCTATATCTATCTATATCTATGTAGCTAGCTTGCTATCACTATCTCTCTCTTTATTCTCAGTGTACAGAATAACGATTTAGCCTTGTTGATTTCAACTTCACCGCTAAATGGTCCCCAAGAAGCCCTTTTTACGTTAGTTCCTTTCTACATCTCTCACCCTGTGTACCGAACCACAGCTGCAGCTACTCCGGCAATTTCGTTGTGCCCAAGCGCATACGCTGCCTTATGGCATTTCCAGTGCCAAAACATCGAAATATCGCGTGTGTGTGTTCCCCAGAACCTCTTGTAAAAGATGTTGTGTCATTACAAGCAACCCTTCACCAGAAGTTCCAGTCTCTTCTCAAATACATGCTACCTGTCTCTTTTTAAACACACACACACACACACACACACACACACACACACACACACACACACACACACACACACACACACACACACACACACACACACACACACACACACTAGAAGAGTGAGGGGGGATATGGTGACAGTCTTTAAATTCCTTCATGGTTATGATAGAATGGATAGGGATCGATATTTTGATATGGCTGGCTCTAGAACTAGAGGTCATAGTTTGAAGCTTGGTAAGAAAACTTCTTTTCGGGATGTAAGGAAATACTTTTTCAGTGTAAGAGTAGTTGATAATTGGAATTGGCTAAGCGAGGAGGTAGTTAATGCTATCTCAATCCATAGTTTTAAGGACAGGTATGATAAGTATCACTAAGTCTAAAATGGAACCGATGAGGAGACGGGAAGATACGAGCTTTGGGCTCTTTCCCGTAAACACAATTAGGTAATCACAATTAGGTAATCACACACACACACACACACACACACACACACAAACATATATATATATATATATATATATATATATATATATATATATATATATATATATATATATATATATATATATATATATATATATATATATGAATCATTTTTTTACCCCAACCGGGACTCGATCCTAGGACTTATAATTACTAAGTCAAGGCGCTACCAACTACACACCACAGAAGGTTAAAAGGAATCCAACCTTATAGCTTATATCTGCTATACTTAGGAATAAACGCATTCTATCTGAATGCCACTATGTTCATATTACAGATTCCCCAACCTCACTCGTGGCTTCATTTTAGCATTTAATTCAATTCCCAATCTCATTCGGGTCATACAATAACCAAATAAGCACATTACATATGTGAAAACATGAATCATTTTTTACCCCGTCCGGGACTCGAACCTAGGACTTATAATTACTAAGTCAAGGCGCTACTAACTACACACCACAGAAGGTTAAAAGGAATCCAACCTTATAGCTCATATCTGCTATACATAGGAATGAACGCATTCTGTCTGAATGCCACTATGTTCATATTACAGATATAAGCTATAAGGTTGGATTCCTTTTAACCTTCTGTGGTGTGTAGTTGGTAGCGCCTTTACTTAGTAATTATAAGTCCTAGGTTCGAGTTCCGGTCGGGGTAAAAAATGATTCATGTTTTCACATATGTAATGTGCTTATATATATATATATATATATATATATATATATATATATATATATATATATATATATATATATATATATATATATATATATATATATATATATATATATATATATATATATATATATATATATATATATATATATATACATATATATACATACAGTGTTGGAGGTCAGTTGTAAAGCCTGTGTTCTGTTAATGTACAAAGTACTGGTTCCATGAACACCAAGCAAAATACTGTTCCTAATTTACTTGCCTGTGTAATAATTTTGTTTTAAAAGTTTTTATTCTACAGGAGTGGGTCGACGAAGGAAAATATGCATTAGTAGGTGCAGGAGCCATGTTGGGCGGTGTTGTTAGAATGACGCTTAGCCTGACGGTCATATTAATAGAAGCTGTGGGCAACATTACTTTTGGCCTGCCATTAATGATTGTTTTAATGGTTGCCAAGTGGGTGGGTGATTTCTTTAATGAGGTAGGTTAGGTATTCATTATTATTATTATTATTATTATTATTATTATATGCACAGGAAATATGTGCCGGTAAAAAGATGTGTGTCATCTGTATGATTCAGTATATGGGCGAAGCTATGGGCAAAGGAGTAGCAGGAGCTTGTGGTGCGAGGCAAGGGGAGTATGCTGTCGCCAGCGAGGAGGAACAAAATAGACCAAGGTCTCAACACGATTGGAGATACTACCTGTGCTGTAAGTACTGATATAGGCCTCATATATATATATATATATATATATATATATATATATATATATATATATATATATATATATATATATATATATATATATATATATATATATATATATATATATATATATGGAATAATGAAAGATGATCTCGGTCTCATTTCTGATTGGCTCTGGGGACCGAGATAATGATTAGAAGAGACTGTCGGGGGCATCCGTACTACGACGCGAGAGGTGAAATTCTATGACCGTCGTAGGACGAACAACAGCGAAAGCATTTGCCAAGAATGTCTTCATTGATCAAGAACGAAAGTTAGAGGATCGAAGGCGATCAGATACCGCCCTAGTTCTAACCCTAAACGATGCTGACTAGCAATCCGCCGTCGTTATTCCCATGACGTGGCGGGCCGCTCCCGGGAAACCTCAAGTCTTTGAGTTCCGGGGGTAGTATGGTTGCAAAACTGAAACTTAAAGGAATTGACGGAAGGGCACCACCAGGAGTGGAGCCTGCGGCTTAATTTGACTCAACACGGGAAACCTCACCAGGCCCAGACACTAGCAGGATTGACAGATTAAGAGCTCTTTCTCGATTTGGTGGGTGGTGGTGCATGGCCGTTCTTAGTTGGTGGAGTGATTTGTCTGGTTAATTCCGGTAACGAACGAGGCTCTGGCCTACTAAATAGTCGACGTGGTGGCATGGCCACGGTCGAAACTATCTTCTTAGAGGGATGAGCAGCAAGTGCAGCTGCAGGAGAGTGAGCAATAACAGGTCTGTGATGCCCTTAGATGTTCTGGGCCGCGCGCGCGCTACACTGAAAGGGTTAGCGGGTCTTCCTTCTCCGAGAGGAGTGGGAAATCGCTGCAAAACCTTTCATGATTGGGATTGGGGCTTGCAACTGTTCCCCATGAACGAGGAA
>JAXCGZ010012224.1:30000-35363 GCA_037179515.1 Halocaridina rubra | reverse complement strand
ATCTAAGAAAAAGCAGCAGCTTAAGGACAAGTCTGAAATATGAGAATAATACTGACAGGATAGAAAGTAGCTTAGGTTGGCGTCTCTCTGTCAGCATTTCCATTATATTTACATGTTTGTTAATTAATTATTTTTATTTGATAAATTATTTACTTATATATATATTTATATATTAATTCAACATGAATGAATATATTCCTTGTGTAGGTAACCCCTATCTACTTAACAGTTTCAACGAGTACGCCATTAGATGTATGGAATCAGTGGTGGATACTGCTCCTAACGTCGTCAAATGCTTAGATTTTGATTTGGCAAAAATACTTCCGCAGATACAAGACCTATAGGAATATTGTCCAATATTATGTTAGATTATTATAATGATAATAATAATAATAATAATAATAATAATAATAATAATAATAATAATAATAATACATACATACATACATACATACATACATATACCTTGGCTGTTTCCCCCTTTAATTGGGGGGTAGCCGACATCAAGAAAGGAAAACAAATAGGGGGATTACTTTGCTCTATGGGCAATGACGAGGGAGCTAGCGACCGTTCAGATGGCACTGCTGGAGTGCCACAGCCCATCCTCCCGGCTCTGCCACAACCTGTGTCGCTTCACAACTGCCAGCTCCTCCTACTGCCCCTACCACAGGGCTATCTGTAATAATAATAATAATAATAATAATAATGTTCCGGTTTTACGTCACGGACTCCCTTATAATAATTATTATTATTATTATTATTATTATTATTATTATTATTATTATTATTATTATTATTATTATTATTATTATTATTATTAGTAGTAGTAGTGGTAGTAGTAGTAGTAGTATGTGTAGCCATGCATTTGCCACTTACATTTTTCCAAGCGTATCGCATCTGTTTAACGTTAGTTCACCAAGATAAATATCGTTTAAGTAAAACAAAACATTCACACATCTCTATTTTGATATTTCTGTTTCATATAATATTTCAGTGGATTTCAGTCAACGCTGATATTATGATATTTTACATACAGGATGCCATTACACAACACATGCACAAAATAATTATGTAATTTCGATCGTAGGTCTTTTACTTCCCAAATCGAGTACTCAAACCACTGTCCTTCCGCGGCCCATGCATGTTCAGGTAATGTTTACGGCATAAAATTTTCCATTAACAAGTATGTTTCACTGTGCATGTGCTATGACAACATTATTTGTTATGCCTACATCAACACTGAATATTCTTGGATATTCATCACACATCTTTTATTATCCCTTCACATCTGACAAGTCATTACACTCTCCATCTTTGTTTCTCTTTACTGTATGTATTCTTCGTGCCCAGGCCCGATGAGGGCTGTTTTATTTTATATTTTTGTTTTGGCCCGTCCTGGTGTCACAATCATAAAAAAAAAAAAGTCTGTAACTGCTTTCAGAGCTGAACTGCCAATATTTACCCAGAGGACACAGAGAAATATGTTCGCAAATGGCATTCAGAAGTCGATAATTAAACAGTCGAATTATTGAATGTCATCATTGTCTAACAACTTAACAAGGTGATTATAACGGACGACTGATGAATCTCAAAAAATGATCCCGCGAACAACGGTGTCTAATTGGCTGAAGTATATTCATTCTCTCTCTCTCTCTCTCTCTCTCTCTCTCTCTCTCTCTCTCTCTCTCTCTCTCTCTCTCTCTCTCTCTCTCTTTCTCTCTCTCTCTCTCTCTCTCAATTTAATACTATCTTAATAACATTGTTTTGGAGTAACTTGAAGAAAAACGCTTCATAATCTATCTATACACATGAACCATATTTTCCTTACAAGGGGAGTGGCTGAGTCAAGGCAAACTACTCAGTTCAATCTAGTCGACTCTTACGACACGCAGGGGAACACGGAGGAAGTAGTATAGCCCCCCTCCCTCATGGGGCATATAAGCTACTTGTAGACTTAACAATTAAAAGTGGGACTTTTCATATACGGGTGCAATTCTTTCATTATGAGCTTGGAACAAATCCACAGTTTACACATTCGCAAGCCAGGGGAAAACTGTTTGCGCTAGAGCCAGTGTCATACTTGTCATTTTGAATCGTGATTAATATTCGTTTGATATTCATTGCATGAAAAAAGCTTTTGACGCTTTTCTTAGGTATTTATAACGCTGTTTAGGTACATGGAATACCTGCAGTAAAAGTTTGGTTAAGTTTGAAATGAATCGGAACTGTATTGTAAAAATGACTCTCTAAGAAAGTCGAGGTAAAACGTTCTTTCATGGAGAATTATATATTAGGGATTCAAACTAGCTTAAAGTACAATACTAAATTTCGTATGACGGGATTATGTTTATTAGTAAAATACCATACCAGAGTGGATTAATAATTAGCCTATATATAAAATACCGTACCAGAGTGGATTAAGAATTAGCATATTTATAAAATACCATACCAGAGTGGATTAAGAATTAGCCTATTTATAAAATACCATACCAGAGTGGATTAAGAATTAGCCTATATATAAAATACCATACCAGAGTGCATTAAGAATTAGCCTATATATAAACTACCATACCAGAGAGGATTAAGAAATTCAACACAGCTAGCAGTTCTGTGGAGAAAGTCACTGTACATTGACAAAATCGTATAGTCCTGAGAACAAGAACCAAACTAGCTGAAGATCTTGTCTGTCAGATGTCCCCCGACCGTTCGGACTTGGAGTGCCTGAAGGCATAAGAGAATTTAAAAGATTTGGTTTCGGTTTTACGTCACGAACTCCCTTCTCAACTAAGGGCTAGGACGGTTCCCTTCTTGCGGAGGACTTGTTTTGGCAGATGTAATCGTTACCCTGAGTGTATGCCCTTGCTAACCTCAGTCCGTGACGGGGCGCGAACCCTCGACCTGCCGCCTCAGAGTCGCGGACGCTACCATTTTGCCACGGAGACTACTATAAAAGAGCGACTGTCATTAAAAGGAAGTTGAGAAATTTGTGTTGTTGTTGTAGCTGAACAAACCGATGCATTACGTTGATGAATGTAGTTAAGATTTATAATACTATATGTGGTATGGGCGTGGATTTGTTGGGAAAATTTGAATATAACAAATTATTATCATATATTATATGACTTTTTAAGTTGCACTTAACTGAGGAATAGATATTTTTATCCCTTATAGTGCACTATGTATTCTAAGCTATGTCAGTAAATTTAAACATGTCTAAGAAACATAATTACGATGAATTATTATTATTATTATTATTATTATTATTATTATTATTATTATTATTATTATTATTATTATCGCACCTGTAAAATTTACCAGAAACCTTAGAATTACTTAACTTCACTCAAATAAAAGAAATAAAAAACAAACAAATAAAATTAGTTATAAAACAAATAAGCATCCTACATACCAACCTACAGGATAAACGCTGCTGTATGTGGGTCAGCTGCTAATAGCAATACTAAAAATACTAATTGGAGTGAAGCGTGTACAGGTAGAGAAAAAGTTGAGATCGAACGCTTTGCAATACCGTTAGTGGGGGGATCGTGAGAATGCTGTGGTGAGGATGTTGGAGAATTCCGTCCATAATGTCAACATACCTTTGAACTGTCGAAGACATAATATAGAGCTGGCTTAAGAGGAATTTATAGAGCTGGCTAAAGAGGAATTTATAGAGTTGGCTAAAGAGGAATTTATAGAGCTGATTTAAGAGGAAGTCTTAGAGCTGGCTTGAGAGGAATATTTAGTAGGTTAAAGAGGAATTTATATTGCTGGCTTGAGGAATTTATAGAGCCGGCCTAAGAGGAATTTATAGAGTTGGCTGAAGAGGAATTTATAGAGCTGGCTTAAGAGGAATTTATCGAGCTGTCTTAAGAGGAATTTCTAGAGCTGGCTTGAGGAAATTACTGAGCTGTCTAAAGAGGAATTTATAGAGCTAGCGTTGCAAAATATAAGTTTAATACCTTAGGGTGCTTTAACCTTTGCATTTCTTCTACTTTTCTGCAGCTTTGGTCTTCAAACTTTTCAAAGTATTGCTTCTGTATATCTTTAGAAGCCTCTGTTGTATCCCTGTAGCTATTCATCTTGTGTTTGTACGACCTGTAGCTCTGTACTGAAAGTGGTGCTATACTTTATTTCCTTGAGGCCATTTTGTATTTTTTTCTTTCAAGCTTGCATATGACCATTCTGTAGCTTTGTAGCCACATTTTTATGGCTATAAGCATGTTATATATATTTTTTTAATAACTTTGTCCTGAAAGCAGTGTTTGTGATTTATATCTCTTGTAATTTTTGATTCCAGAAACATATAGAGCCTTGCTTGTAAAATTCACATGGCATTTCCATAGCTCTGCACTCGTAAAGAAGAACAAGAAGAAGAAGAAGTATAAAAATAAAGACAAAGAGGATGAAGAAGAAGAAGAAGAAGAAGAAGAAGAAGAAGAAGAAGAAGAAGAAGAAGAAGAAGAAGAAGTGATGCATGATGTACCAACGTGCTTTCCAATTGCACAAAGTCATTAGAAGGCATCCAAACCCATTTTTATATCCATTGTTATTTCCTTTCACTTCTATTTATCGTAGATGATGCCATTGCAGCAGAAATCATTTTACCACTGATGACATTTTGATGTGGCACTGATGACGTTAAGTGACATAATTTTGTTTCTTTTTTATAAGAAAGATATATGGGTTCCGGGTGGCCTAGCGCTGTCTCTTGATCAAAATTGGCTTGTTGCTTAGTTTTGATAATGTTAATAATAATAATCCCTTCAAATAAGTTACTCTCCTTGTCGAGAATCGAACATGGGAACTCGAGTTTATAACGCCATAGCTTAGTCCACTATATCACAGAGGTTGTATAAGAGAAAGAACTGGGGCATTTACTGATACCACACAAACGGAGGGACGCCACTGCGACCATTAATCTCCCGTCTCTAATAATAATAATAATAATAATAATAATAATAATAATAATAATAATAATAATAATAATATTATTATTATTATTATTATTATTATTTTTATTATTATCATCATTATTATTATTATTATTTTTATTATTATTATTATTATTATTAGCTGATTAGTTGATGCGGAGCCAGGTACTCGGATACTAAAAGCTAGAACAAAGGGTGTTAGAGGTTCTATAATGGCAGGACAGAGAGAGAGAGAGAGAGAGAGAGAGAGAGAGAGAGAGAGAGAGAGAGAGAGAGAGAGAGAGAGAGAGAGAGAGAGAGAGAGAGAGAGAGAGAGAGAGAGAGAGAGAGAGAGGTAACCAGTGCTCAAAATCCATCCTTAAAAAAATACCTTGCACACACACACACACACACAACACACACACACACACACACACACACACACACACA
>JAXCGZ010012224.1:7500-25000 GCA_037179515.1 Halocaridina rubra | reverse complement strand
TTTACCTGCGTGTCGTAACGGTCGACTAAGTAGGGTGGAGCGAGGGAACTAGAAATCCCTTTCTCTGTACTCTCTGTTCCTAAAGAGTCAAGAGTATTTTGCCTTGACTGCGCCAATCCCCTTTTAAGGGAAAAAATGGCTCATGTATATGGATAGATTACTGTGATAATGGATTCCTCTATATATCCTATTAAGATTAATTTCACTATTTTACTCTGTCTAGCACGCTTCTTCTCATATAGGGTCGCTGCTATAAGGCGTTAGAAGAGCATGCTCCGGAGTGCTTTAATGTGTCGCGGCTGTTAAATTTGTGACTTTAACGAGTCATTTGAGGTTGTGTTATACACGTGTCACACTAACCTTGGCAGTGAAAGCAGTGGGGGGGGGGGGATTGCCAGCACAAACTGGAGGGCAAAGAAAGCTGCTGCGGAGTGAGGTGCAGTGATCAGTAGGGGTAGGGAATGAGGTCAGTGGGGTAGAGAACAATAAAGTCAGTAGTTGGAGGGAATGGTGAAGTCAGAGTGACATCAGTGGGGATGGGGGAGGGACCGTGATTTAAGTAGGGTTGGGGAAGGGACAGTGATGTCAATAGGGATGAGGGATGTGTAGTGATGTCAGTGGGGAGGGGACAGTGATGTCAATAGGGATGAGGGATGTATAGTGATTTCAGTGGGGAAGGGACAGTGATGTCAATAGGGATGAGGGAGGTACAATGATGTCAGTGGGGAAGGGACAGTGATGTCAATAGGGATGAGGGATGTACAATGATGTCAGTGGGGAAGGGACAGTGATGTCAATAGGGATGAGGGATGTACAGTGATGTCAGTGGGGAAGGGACAGTGATGTCATGGGAGGTGAAGGAAGGGGCAGTGATGTTAGTGGAGGGTATGACAATGATGCCATTGGGTTGGGGAAGGGACAGTGATGTCAGTAAGGTTAGGGAGGGAAATGATGTCAGTAGGGATGGGGGAGGGACCGTGATAGTAAGAGGTTAGATATTTCGAATAATAATAATAATAATAATAATAATAATAATAATAATAATAATAATAATAATAATAATAATAATAATGACGCCTGTTTCTACATTTGTGAGCAGTTGACATGAGATAGATAGATAGATAAATGGATAGATATATAGATGGAGAGAGAGAGAGAGAGAGAGAGAGAGAGAGAGAGAGAGAGAGCGAATTCTGAAACTTCGACAGACTTGCGGTACACAGTAGGCTAAGAGGTAATTAGGATCACTGCCTTTATAGCCAAGTTTGGTCCCCATCTGTCTACCTTTCTGTCTCATCCCCCAGAAGTCGCCAAATTAGTTTTTTTTTTTCTTTTTTCCGGGGCTCTGTTAGTGTGAGAGGGTTTTTAGTTTTCACTAGCATTAATATTTGTTTACAATAGCTATAATTTTTTTTTTTAATTGGTTTAAGTTTATTATGGAGAAATATTTGTGTATCGCTTGTGGTTACAAAAATATTATTATTATTATTATTATTGGATTGGATTCGGTTTTACGTCTCGAACTCCCTTTTCTACTAAGGGCTAGGACGGTTGCCTTCTTACTAAGGACTTGTTTTGGCAGATGTAATCGTTACCCTGAGTGTATGCCCTTACTAACTAATGTCAGTCCGTGACGGGGCGCGAACCCTCGACCTGCCGCCTCAGAGTCGCAGACGCTACCATTTAGCCACGGAGACTATTATTATTATTATTATTATTATTATTATTATTATTATTATTATTATTATTATTATTATTATTATTATTATTATTATTATTATTATTATTATTATTATTATTATTAAGTATTTTACTTGACCAATATTACTTCCAAGGTGACCAGTGGTTCTTAACCTTTTTATTTTGTGGGACACTTATCTCTCCAGTGTACCACGACATCCAATTTCTATCCCGCTTATTTTTGCAAAATTCCATGGGACACCCCAATTCTATCACAGTCGTAAACGAAGTTTTAATCGTAAAATGGAAAAAAAAAATGAAAGTTCCTCGGCTTTTATGTCAACGAATCCGCAATATTTATTAATTGTTAATATAGTAAGGGCATACACTCAGGGTAACGATTACATCTGCCAAAACAAGTCCTTCGTAAGAAGGCAACCATCCTAGCCCTTAGTAGAAAGGGAGTTCGTGACGTAAAACCGAATCCATCTTATGGTAATTTTGAAGAACAATAAGACAATATAAAGAAAAAACAATAGAAAATAAAGTATTACTGACACTGGTTTGGTTTCGGTTTTACGTCACGAGCTCCCTTTTCAACCAAGGGCTAGGACGGCTGCCTTCTTGCGAAGGACTTGTTATGGCAGATGTAATCGTTACCCTGAGTGTATGCCCTTACTAACCTCAGTCCGTAACGGGGCGCGAACCCTCGACCTGCCGCCTCAGTATTACTGACACTGTTAATGGGAAATATTAAAATTTTTCCTGTTTACTGAGAATACAGTGAGTGCCATCCTTAGTGCCACCACAGGGGTGCCACAGCATCAAGGCTGAAAACTTCCACAGCATCAAGGCTGAAAACTTCCCCAGACTTTGGAAAACTATCGCCTTTATTGACAGCTGTTCCTTCTTGATGATGAAGACAGTAGTTTTCGAGTCTCCAAGATTTTTATTGCTTTTGACCAAGATCTTATTATATAGGATGGGATTTCATTACTTCATTACTATTCTATACATATACAGCCTTTGTGGTTTCTAGATACTTTCGTTTTTATTACTGTTATTATTATAATTATTATTATTATTATTATTATTATTATTATTATTTATTATAATTATTATTATTATTATTATTATTATTATTATTATTTATTATTATTATTATTATTATTATTATTATTATTATTATTATTATTATTATTATTATTATTATTATTATTACTCCCTGAGGGAGAGGGCTAGAATACTTCCTTCGTAATCCCCTGCGTGTCGTAAGAGTCGACTAAATGGGGTGGAGCGAAGGGAGTGGGAATCCCCCTCCTCTGAATGTTTTCTTACCAAAAAATCAAAGCATTTTGCCTTGACTCACCTACTCCCCTTAAAAGGGGAAAATTCTCATGTATATATATACATAAATACTTATACATACATACATACATACATACATGCATACATGTCTATACATACTTATCCAAACGTATATACATGCACACAACTTACATACACACACACACACACACACACACATATATATATATATATATATATATATATATATATATATATATATATATATATATATATATATATATATATATATATATATATGAATATATCACCTGGAAACATGACACTACAGAGCGCATAAAACGCAGAAAATCCCCCGTTTTAAGGCCAGTAGAGTGAGTGCGCCTCGAAGGTGCAGATTAGCAGCTGTTCCCACTAGGTGACGCTCTTTTCCTAACCAAATTTTATAGAAGAATAACAGGAATCGTGTCGTTTCTTTCGAGTTTTATGTCTTTATTTATTTGTTTTATTGTAAGGGATGAGTTAATGTACTGCCAAACGCCGCATGTATGTAATGGGTGTGAGAAGTCGCCTTAACTGTTCTTGCTGCAGGATTTTGATGGATTTATTTATTTGTTTATTAATTAGTTTCTTTGTTTGTTTTTGCAGTTTCTGGTGAAAGGGAATATGTATTTGTTTAGTATTTTTAATTTAAAATAGTGTTCGGTGGTTTTAATTGGTTCGTGGTCTCTCTCTCTCTCTCTCTCTCTCTCTCTCTCTCTCTCTCTCTCTCTCTCTCTCTCTCTCTCTCTCTCTCTGTCTATCTATCTATCTATCTATCTCTATATATATATATATATATATATATATATATACATATATATATATATATATATATATATATATATATATATATATATATATATATATATATATATATATATATATATATATATCTTGTGTTCGTTCTAGGAAATGATGAAGGGGTTAGGCCTACACGAAATTGATTTCTTAATTATATTTTAAAGTAGATTCCTTTTTATTATTATCATTATTATTATTTTTATTATTATTATTATTATTATTATTATTATTATTATTATTATTATTATTATTATTATTATTATTAGTAGTAGTAGTAGTAGTAGTAGTAGTAGTAGTATCTTTCACACTCCTTATCTTGGCATCTCTAAGCACGGGGGGGACTTGAACTCACATCTTCTATTATAATTTAGCAAACTTTGTCTGAAACTCATCTATCCACCTTCTCTCCAATTACTGACGGATCTTTCAGCAGGTTTTCTCATGCGCATAAGGGGTCTCTGTTCCTCGACAACCTGATGTCTTTCCTGTGGCTAACACATTCCGTTGAGTTCCCATGAAAGGATGATTTTTATCTATTCCTGTCATATCCCCAATGGGAGGTTCTGCCAAAGAGATGCTTTACTAATCACTAGAAGGAGTTATATGTGAGTCTCCTTGGATTTTAAGTCGATACAGCTGTCAGAAACTTATGTCGAATCCTGTTATGTCGCGTCCAATTTGTAAAGCAGCGGCCAGTTGTCCAAATTTAGAAAGTAATAGAGAGGATGCAATATATATATATATATATATATATATATATATATATATATATATATATATATATATATATATATAAATTTGTGAGACATGATTCATTTTTGACTTGTTGACCGCATGCATAGAATATATTGATTTTCTTTTGATTATTTATTTACATATTTGTTTATGTATTTATATATTTATTTATTTATATATTTATTTATTAAGTTATATGAATATTTATACATCGGTTTTATATATAATTATATTGATCAAATATATGGCTTTCAAATAACTGAATATAACTCTTTGCAATAGATTAATTGATATTAATGAATGGCTCCCTTTAATTATTTATGGAGACCCTTGACAGTTGGACTTGGTTCTTGTCTAAGAAATGAAATGTCTATATGTCTTATAGAGCTGTCTCTGCCTCCCTTATGCCACCCTTCCATCTGTTGTTATTGGCAATCAATAAAGAAAAACGAATTAAATACAGGAAACAGTAATATAACGGATGATTAAACCAGCCATTTTTTTTTCTTAAAGAGGGTGTAGGCGGAGCAATATAACATGCATATATGTGAGTACATACGTACATACGCAAGTATGCTAGTTCTCATACATGTTCTCACGATGTAATTGGTTTTATTGTGGCCTTTTATTAGTCGTCATTGCGCACTTTATTTGTTTTGTTGTAATTATTATTATTATTATTATTATTATTATTATTATTATTATTATTATTATTATTATTATTAACAACAGCAACGACGATAATGATAATAATAATACTAATGCTAATAATAATAATAATGATAATAATGCTAATAATATATATATATATATATATATATATATATATATATATATATATATATATATATATATATATATATATATATATATATATATATTTATTTATTTATTTAGTAGTGACCGTGTCTCAAGCGGTAGCGTCCGCGACTCTGAGGCGTCAGGTCGAAAGTTTACGCCCCGTCACGTTCTGAGGTTAACAAGGGCATGCACTCAGGGTAACGAGTACAGCTGCCAAAGCAAGTCCTTCGCAAGAAGGCAACCGTCCTAGCCCTTAGTAGAAAGGGAGTCCGTGACGTAAAACTGGAACAACATATATATATATATATATATATATATATATATATATATATATATATATATATATATATATATATATATATATATATATATATATATATATATATATATATATGATCTGCGATATTAACCCAAGAATCAAAGCTCATGAGCAGAATAGTTTTAAAAATATAACCATGTTGTAGGTTGGTAGATGGCAGCAGCCGCCCGTTGCGATACTGCAGCCGAAGGTCTTTGGATGTAAGTAGAACTGCCTATAGGTCAACTTGATGATAAGTGTGGCTTCAGTTACGGTTCTTTTTCTTTGCCAACACATACACCGAATATTCATTCATATTCGATACACATCTCTTATTATCCCCTCACATCTGACAAGCCATAACACTCCCCATCTCCGTTCCTCTTTGTTTAATGTTTTCTTCGTATCCAGGCCCGAGGGGGGCGATTTTTTTTGCCCGTATTGATGTCACACACACACGGGAAGTTACGAACTTGGGGCTCTTTCCCGTAAGCACAATTAGGTAATTACACACACACACACACACACACACACACACACACACACACACACACACACACACACACTAAAGTGACTCTTAGCTAGACTTAGCAGTTCATAGACGTCATATATAATTAATAGATATTATAACGTAAACAGTATAACCTGCAAAAATCACAGTAATGTTCAAAGCAATGCTTGATTCGTATTCAAAACAGCCACTATAACCTACAAAAATCACAGTAATGTTCAAAGTAAAACTTGATTCGTATTCAAAACAGCCGTGAAATAGCAGCTGCTTATTATTATTTTTTTTTTTTTAGGCTTTTCATAACTGATAATGACGCCAAATGACGCCATGACGTTGGCAAAATCAGTACTTCTTTTGTAAGAGATGTAGAAACTTGACTTGATTTGCAGATACAGAGAATAATATAAAGGAAATATTCATTATATGACCTACGTAGCTGTTGACTGTAACCTATTTTTATTGTGTGTGTGTGTGTGTGTGTGTGTGTGTGTGTGTGTGTGTGTGTGTGTGTGTGTGTGTGTGATTACCTAATTGTGATTACCTAATTGTGTTTACGGGAAAGAGCCCAAAGCTCGTATCTTCCCGTCTCCTGATCGCTTCCATTTTTAGACTTAGTGATACTTATCATACCTGTCCTTAAAACTATGGATTGAGGTAGCATTAACTACCTCCTCGCTTAGCGAATTCCAATTATCAACTACTCTTACACTGAAAAAGTATTTCCTAACATCCTGCAAACAAGTTTTCTTCCGAAGCTTCAAACTATGACCTCTAGTTCTAGAGCCAGCCATATCGAAATATCGATCCCTATCCACTCTATCATAACCATGAAGGAATTTAAAGACTGTCACCATATCCCCCCTTACTCTTCTAGCTTCGAGTGATGGCAAGTCTAATTCCCTCAGCCTCTCATCATAACCGAGATTGCGTATTTCTGGCACCAGTTTCGTGGCATGTCTTTGAACTTTTTCAAGCTTAGCTATGTGCTTTTTCAAGTGCGGATTCCAAAAGGGGGCTGCATATTCGAGTTTTGGCCTCACATAGGTTACATAAATATTTCTGAACATTTCCTTGTCCATGTGCCTGAAGGCTACCCTTACATTTGATAAGAATGCATATGCTGCCCTTACTACGCCATTTATATGTATTTCTGGAGACAAATCTGCCAATATGTTTACTCCTAGATCTCTCTCATTTTCTGTCTCCTGAAGTTGTACTCCAGCCACCGAGTAGTCAAGCTTGGGCCTTCTTGCACTTGTACCCATTCTCATTACCTTACATTTTGAGGTATTGAATTTCATTAGCCACTTTTCTGACCACTCATGCAGATTATTTAGATCCTCCTGAAGTTCTCTACCATTGTTCTCGTTTTTTACTTTCTTCACAATCTTTGCATCATCTGCAAACATATTCATGAATGAATTTACAGACTCTGGTAGGTCATTTACATATACAAGGAACAAAAGTGGCCCTAAAACTGAACCCTGTGGAACTCCACTACTAACTCTTCTCCATTCAGACACTGAGTGTCTTACTCTAACCCTCTGTTCCCTTCCTTCTAAGTAAGTTTTTATCCATTCCAAGACATTTCCACCTATTCTAGCCATTGATTGCAGCTTCCTAATAAGTCTCCCATGTGGAACAGTGTCAAACGCTTTCTGGAAGTCTAGGAATATGCAATCTGCCCAGCCCTCTCTTTCCTGTAAGATTTGGCTTACCTCATCATAAAATTCTAATAAGTTTGTTACTGTTGATCTTCCTTCTCTGAAGCCATGTTGCCTCACTGACAAAAAGTTGAAGGATTCCAAGTGAAGAGAGATATGTTTCCTTAGTAGTTTCTCCATAACTTTGCAAACTATGCTGGTCAAGGAAACTGGTCTATAGTTCAGAGCCGTATCCCTCCTTCCCTTTTTGAAGATAGGTATCACATTTGCTTGTTTCCAGCATCTTGGAATCTCCCCCGACTCCAATGACTCCTTAAATATGATACTTAGTGCCACTGATATTGTGTTTGCGCATTTTTTAAGCACATGAGGGGATATGTCATCAGGACCTGTAGCTTTATGAACATCTAAATCCATCAGCGCTTTGCATACCTCTGTGGCTGTAAGGTTGATGCTCTCTAATACCGGCCCTTGAGCTTCTATCACTGCAATCTGAGGGGGTGGGGTATTTTCTACTGTAAATACTGACTGAAACTCCTTGTTCAATTCTTTGCAGATCTCTTCGTCCGTCTCAGTGATGCTTCCATCCGCTCTCTTTAGCCTTAAAACCTGTTCTTTTACCTTCAGTTTTCCTCTGATAAAGCTGTGGAAAAGCTTGGGATTTTCTTTCGCCTTCCTGGTGATGTCCCTCTCATAATCTTTCTCTGCCTCTCTCCTTTTACTTAGGTAGTCATTTCTTGCTCTTTTGTAGGTTTGCCAGGCATTTATGTTTTTTCTCCTCCTATACCTTTTCCAGCATTTGTCTCTCCACTCCTTAGCTCTTTTACACCCATTATCGAACCATTTCTCTCTGGCATGAATTACACCTACTTTGGTGACAGGTATGCAGCAATCTACTATCTTCCCATATTTCTCACAAAAGATGTCATACATTTCTTGTACAGATTTGTTGTAAAATAAGGTTCTCCAGTCAATAACTGCAAAAAGCTCATTCATTTTGATGTAATCTCCTTTCTGATAGTTCCTCCTCATGTCCTCAGTGCCTCTACTCTCAGGAAGAATGTCTTCAATGATATACTCCATCAACAACACACAGTGGTCACTCTTTCCAATTGGTGGTTCATACTCAACATTTTCAATATCCAACACATTATCTGTGAACACCAGATCAAGTAGTGATGGCTCATCCCCACCCCTGGCTCTTGTTGGTTCCATTACATGTTGGTGTAGGAAATTCCCTTGTACGCAATCTAGGAATCTTGCCCCAAAGGAGTCCTCACCACTGTGTGGGTCAAGATTTATCCAATCTATCTCTTTATGATTAAAGTCTCCCATAATCAAAATCCTACATTTTTTCTCCCGCGCCATGTTAACAACTGAGTTTATGACTTCAATCGTACCTATATGACTTTCCTCATAAATTTCAAGCCTATTTTGGTTCCTTGGTGGGTTGTATACAACAGTTATTATAATGCTCTCTGACCCAGTATTTATGCGAGCAACAAGAAATTCCCTGAACTCACTTTCTATAGCCAAGTTTATCTCTTCAACTTGAATCCTCTCACTTATGAGCAGTGCTATCCCTCCACCAGTCCTCTCAGATCTTTCGACCCTTAGTATTCTGAAGCCCTTAGGAAAAACTGTGACACTGTTTATGTCCTCACTCAACTTAGTCTCTGTAATTGCTACTATATCTGCCTTACTGTTGTGAATCCTATCTTTTAATTCTACTGCCTTACCAGCTAATCCATCAGCATTTGTGTATAACAATCTTAATGAGGCCCCATCCCCTGATCTTCTGTCATTATCTTCTTTATCTCCCCTTTGTCTGGAAGTATTCCGTAACGAAAATTTTTCTTCTCTTCTTCATTTCTTTCATCATTTAACCTTCTTGCCTCTTGCAACAAGTTTTTGATCTTTCCCATCTCTTCCTGTGTTCTGTATCGTCTAATGAACACTTCTTTGCATTCTTGAAGGTCTTTTAGACTTTTTTTTCTCAACAATATTTCCCTACATGTCTCCCCTCTCTCAAAGGTTACTTTTGTTGGTCTCGGCTTTCCTTCCCTCGAATATTTACCTAGTTGGTGTATGTTTACAATATCCTCAGGACCACATACTACTCCAAGCTTTCTTATCAGGTCTACAACCTTAGCTTTATTTTCTTCAAGTCTCCCCTGCCATGTTGGCTCCTGGGATTCACTTATGCCTGAGATTACCACTGTCTTCTCCTTATCAAGTGCCTGTCTGATGAGTGGGTTTGCCCTTTCCATCACAACGTCTTTCATTTTTTCGATTACTGTCTCTTTATAGTCAACTGTTTGTATGTTTTCCAGTGCCACCACCTTTACAGCCTCTTTTACTGCCACATTCCCCTTTAGTGCATCAGCAAAGGACGTTTTCATGGCATCATTTTCCATATTCAGCTCCTGGAACTCTTTTCTGAACTGTTCAATGTTTTCCTTAATCTGAACATTCCAAGCAGCAATCTCGTCTCTCTCAGAAGATAGCAGTGAACTAACATCTAATTCCTTTAGGTTGTCATTTAGCTGTTTGTTTTTATCTTCTTGATTAGAAATTCTAGATTCTAGTTGACTCTTTTCCCCTTCCAGCTTCTTTATTCTTTTTTCTAGTTCCTTTCTCTCCTGCCCTTGTGCTTTATTTGCTTCCTCCAAAGATCTTATTTGTTCTCTGAGTGTTTCATTCTCTTTTATTTCTCCATCCATATTCCGAATTTTATCATCAAGGCTTGTAACCATTTCCTCTAACTTCTTGATTCTCTGTTTAAGTCCTCTGATGACTACCCCTTCTCCCGACCCATGGGTGGGAGAGGTTTGGGACAGAGATGGCTTCATTTTTATGTTCTCCCTCTCACAGAATATAGAAAGAAGACGAGAAAGAGAAAAAGAAAAGAAAAGAGAAAAGCTTCTAATTTACCTTCACACAGAATTTTTATATCTCCATATAAGTGCTATTTAGTGACTCAGTTTGTCTCCTTTCTGGTAACACACATCTTAACTTAAAAACTTGACCATGGTAATTTACGTATAAAAAGAAAAAGAAAAACAAAAGTCAAACCTGAAGGAAAATTCGAATTTGTGTTCGAGGTGGCACCCACCTGTTTCTGTTATATATTCTTCCTAACTGATAAACTGACTTGCTAACCAAGATATGTTATCACGGGATTTAGACTTTACATTTAACTCAATATATATACAAAATAACAAAATAGCAACGAGAAAGCTAAAAGAAAAAAAAAATGAAGAAAATAGGACTGCTGTACTACTTGGCAACTTAACTCAGTACTGTTGACAGGTGCGTATTTGGTAATTTTTTTTTCTTTTATTATTCAATTTTTTCGTGTATCAAACTAACTAACTAGTTAATATAAATGGGAAGGATACTGTTTTTAACAATATATAGAACCACAGGATCAGGTAAAACGGCTTAAGAGCTTTCCCCAGTTTACACAAAAAAAATTAGGTAATGTGGTGTGAGGCTCCACGTCTGGCAACTCTTCTAGATTTCCCTCAAGGCAGAAACTGGACGGCAGCTTCTCTCTCTTCTCACGAAAAAGTTCTCAATTTTTTTCCTTTAATATGAACAGTCTCGCCTTACAACAAATATTAGTTTTTGTACTCACAATACTCTGCCCGATTTCAGATTTTTGGAAATTATGGTAAAGTTTTCCACTAAGCACTTTAGTCACTCGAAACTTTAAAATTTAAGAGGAGCAATTCCGTGTGTCACTGAACGCGCGGTATGTGTGTGTGTGTGTGTGTGTGTGTGTGACGCCTGGATGGACTAAAAATAAAATAAATCTGTCCTCATGGGGCCTAGGCACAAAGAACACATAAAGAAAAACAGAAATGGGGAGTGTTGTGACTTGCCAGACGTCAAGGAATCATAAGATTATGTATGTTTTTACTTAGTTGTGCTCAGGAAATGAAACCCAGTGGTCGTAATTTCTCCTTTTTGCATTTAACATTTGCCATTTCTTCTCTTAACGAATTCCAGTTCTCAGTCGCGTATGTGTGTATTTACGCATGAATGTGTGTATGCATTTGTCTATGAAAGTTTGCGTATATATGTATTCGTATGTATGTATGTATGTATGTATGTATGTATGTGTGTATGTATGTCTATATATGTATGTATGTATGTATGTATGTATGTATGTATGTATGTATGTATGTATGTATCTATCTATCTATCTATCTACTACTACTAATACTACTGCTACTACTACTACTACTACTACTGCTACTACTACTACTACTATACTTTAAAACTTTATTATTATTATTATTATTATTATTATTATTATTATTATTATTATTATTATTATTATTATTATTATTATTATTATTATAGCCAATCAGCAGTGTTATTATTAATTTAATGCTTGCATTATACATTAATCAACACTAACCTAACCTAACCTAACCTAACCTAAACTATTAAAATCACCAAGTATAGATGGTCAGTCTTTTTCCTGTTGGAAGGGAGTATGTTTACTTGCTCCAAAAAAACTAGTCTCAAAGTAACTAGTGCTAACTATTGAACTGCTTAACCTAAGCAAACTAACCCAACCTAACCTAACTTGGTTCCGGTTTTACGTCACGGATTCCCTTTTCAACCAAGGGCTAGGACGGTTGCCTTCTTGCGAAGGACTTGTTTTGGCAGATGTAATCCTTACGCTGAGTGCATACCCTTGCTAACCGAACCCGCGACCTGACGCCTCAGAGTCGCGGACGCTACCGTTTGAGCACCTAACCTAACTTGGTATTTTGTATATATTTATATTAGCTATATTATGCAAACTTTTGGGAAGAACATTTTTTGGGGAGTGCATCGCATCTACTTGGGATTAAGTGCGTTCTATGATACTTTTAATCCCCAATAAGGGGGGCAGTGACAGACTGGAGCTGGGGAATTAAGGCTTGATGTGCTTCCTAACGCTCCGCGTTGGACTTGATTACGAATTTGTCACCACCCTAGTCGAGTATTCTAACCACTACATTACCACGGGTGACTCAATAGATTCAGTGAGTACTTGGTCAGATGTCTTGCTGGGTTAATAGTGGAACAGCTCCTGCGTAAGTAAAAGTGCCCAAAATGCAGCTCTTGTGCTAAAATAAGTAGACAAGTTCATAAGTTTCTTATTACTTATTTTTATAATAAATAATTAGTATAAATAAATTGTTTCGGTTTTACGTCACAAACTCCCTTTTCAACTAAGGGCTAGGACGGTTGCCTTCTTGCGAAGGACTTGTTTTGGCAGATGTAATCGTTACCCTGAGTGTATGCCCTTACTAACCTCAGTCCGTGACGGGCCGCGAACCCTCGACCTGACGCCTCAGAGTCGCGGACGCTACCGCTTGGGCCACGGTGACTAATTTTATAATAAATAATAAGTATACATAAATAAATAAATAAACTAAAATTATATAAGAAAGAAAGAAAGAAAAAACAGTAAATAAAATCATGTTTTTTTTATTCCTTAAACAGAAAGACGAATCAATAAAAATAAAAAAAAATATAACAATATATAAATATATATGTAATTAAGTAAATCGGTAATAAAGATTATCTTTTATATCCAATACCTAAATAAAAAAACAATGGGGCTAACAATATATATAAATTATGCAAATAAATAAAAATAACCAACTAGTTGAGCAAACAAGTAAAGACATAAACCAAGACACGAACAAATATCTCGAGAAACGAACAAATAAGTACATGATTAAGTAAATGAAAATACAGCCTTTGTGACTTCAGTCCCTGAAAGTCCCACGGATTTTATCAAGTGGGGATGGATGTCTTTCACGAGTGACTGTACTCTTATATGGTGGGCCTGTAGAGTCGTGTTAATGAATAAAACTGTACAGTTAGGCAAGTCTGTTTGGCCGACGCCAGCGCATCCTTAACGGCTTCTTTACCGGCGCCAGATGCCACAAATACTCACTCACTCTGTCTACCTTATATTTGTGACCCTGTATCTATTCTTCTTCTTATTACTTACAATTACTGTGTGGACCGTTTTAAGTGTCAGAATTAGTCCCCTTGAATGGGATGATTACAGACAGGTTAGAGGGGGAGGGATTAGGACTGGATGTCCTTCCTAACATCCCAAGGTGGACTTGAACTTGCGTCAGTCGCCTCTCGACTCTCTCGTGCTACCACTGACTTGCGGTGACCCAATGCTACTTTCTGCTTACTGCTTTTTCATATCTTTATTTAACTTCCACTTCAACTCGTTATCCTAATTTTACTTTCAAGAACTACTACAACTATATTTTTTTCTTTTACATTGATTACAATCAGCCATGTTAGTTAATGCTAGTTCCAAGAACTACTACTACTACTACTACTACTACTACTTCTTCTTTTTCCCCCAAAAAAATGAAAGAACCACTGCATCATCCCAGTTCGAATAGGTAACTGGCATGGCTACTCATTTATTCAAGCTTCATTGATTGTGAAGCAGAGTTGACAACCTTTCGAGCACCCACTTTCCTTCTATTTTCATATATACACTTCTACATCTTTTCATTTCCAAATTCTTCTTTCAAAAACCAAATCCTCTAAGTCTAGAATGCTTTTCATTTTCTCCCTTACTATTTGACCTTGTTTCACAGAGCCATAACAGTATAAACCTTGACAAAGAAAAGGAGATTTGGCATTGCAAACATGCACTAGAGAACCTCCTTTCGTTCTTAGTTATTTGTGCCATGAATCTGGAAAGTTTTAAATATATTCTGGCTTGGTTGGTGCTCCATTCCCTCTGATGTCAACACTGTGAGAGTAAATAATCCTTAATCAGTGTTATTAAATTACTAAGAGTACTACCTTCATTTTTCTCTTTCAGTTTTTTGAACAGTTTTAAGTGCTTGATTAAAATTATTTGGGCCAGTGGCTAGAATATTCTAATAACAAAGAGTTCTGACCTCTTGTCCAGAACCCTCAAGCATTTAAGTCACGACTCGTTCCTCGTTAGACTTGTCAGCTGTTTTGTGAGATATTACTTCTTCAACAAGTTGTTGAAGGACATGCTCAACTGATATATGATTGCAGACCTACTTTGGTACCTTAGCATTTATATCTCGGACTTCAATCATGTCTTATGCACTCAAATCCTCCCCTAAGGCATACCATAGCATGATTCTCATCAAAAGAATCGCCACATGGACACATAACGGGTTGACCTTCAACTGGCCATCCATACTGCAGATCAATGGCATCTGCAAATTTTTGTTTACAAAGTATACAACCCTTTTACCTTGATTGGTAAAGATATTTACCAGTCTCCCTGAGTCTTTGGAACTTTTACATATGAGAAGATACTTGTGGTAACAGTTCGTGAAGTTGTATCATCTGCTCACTTTGGCTGCTTGTGAAAGTTATTACCACACCTGCTTGTTTAATAGGGAACCAACGCTTTTTAGCATGAGTAAAATGCCATCTTGGCTATTCGTGCGTGAAGTTCTTTAGTTTTGAAAGAAAAATGGATAATCTGTTGAGTCAACTTTCCTTCAACATATTTTTTTATACTTCTGTTACGGATGCTCTGTTTTTTGTGCTTATGTGACCCTTCATGCAAAGCACTTGTGACCCAGTTATTAGTACTTGCTACTACTACTACTACTACTACTACTACTACTACTACTACTACTACTACTACTACTACTACTACTACTATTGCAACTTCTACAAATACTGCTGTTGTGTATCAAGGGAACATCTCTTCCCTGCTCGAGATGTTTCCCAACATGCCTCTTCATTTATAAGACTCCTGCCTTGTATAAAAGGATGGTCATATTCTGTACCCGCTCTATATTTTCAAATGTTATTTACGTACCAATATATCGTTTATTTACATTTTGAAATATCGATACATGCATTGCAGCTTCGTCCAAGTTTATACACATGTTATACACGTGTTCTTTAACACGTTCAGACATGTTCTCTGTGCTTATTTTCTACGTGTAAACAATATTGGATGACTAAATATATATCTAAGTTTGACATTAGAGTTTAGTTGATCAATTTTCTCAGTATATTTGCTGTAGGCCTAGTTCACTGTTTGAAATGACCAATTGTCATTTGTGTATTATTATTAGGATTGTTAATATTATTGTAATTTTTATTGTCATTATTGCTTACTTTGAAAAACAAATATTTATTTCTTTATTTTTTTTATTTAATAATTTTGTAGTGGGCTTGTTAGCTTGCTAACAAGCTCCATTTGATGTAATGACCTATTATGTCAATAAACCTGAGCTCATTATAGCTCAGATTAGTTACACACGTGTTATAAGCTATTTATAACACGTTCAGACATGCTTTCTATGCTTATTTTTTGCTTGTAAGCAATATTAGATGAATAAATGTATGCGGAGCTTCTTATTATAGTTCAGATGAGTTACACGACATCTGAAATTAGATGTCTGTCGCTAATTCTTTCCTTCAGTGAAATCTCGTTTATTTTGGTCGAAGGTTTTCGTGACAAAGGTATTAATTGTATAGAAGACATCAGCTGATTCGCTGTGACCAGAGCTAACCACCAACGCTTTCTTTTATTGCGCTTCTGTCACGAAAAGACGCAGATTACAATTTATCCGCTCTTTGTAGGTTGGAAAGTGAGACCTGGGGTAACCGAGTGGTTAGAATACTGGACTTAAGTGTTAATACACCCCTGATCGAACCCACCGTGGGGCGTTAGGAAGGGTATCCAGTCTTAATATCCCAGTCCATTTTTATGACTTTCGAAGAATAAATAATGGTTTGATGTACCACCTAACAACAGATTTCCCAATTTGATCAATGAAACTTATCGAAAAGTAGAATTCCTTGACCTCAGAGCTACGAAGAGTTGAGCATTTCTATAAAAATGTATATTTATCGATCAGTATTTACATGAAACATATTGGTCACCATGGCTAAGTGGTAGTCCTCGCGACTTTTATTCTTCAAGTCAAGACTTTGCGGGCCGCCTTGGTCTGAAGTTAGAAAGGGCATTCACTCAGGGAAAGATTCACACAAAGCTGTGATGTCGTTGGTTGCAACTTATAACCTCGTCATGAAATATTTCTTGAAAAACTTTCAAATCGAAAATAAAGTCCATTCCAAGGGTGATTTGGGGGGGGGGTCAAACCCCTTTCTTGCTATAAATATTATCGATATTATACTTTCACTTGCCATATTCCGAAGAGGTTACATGAATTTGACCCGGGTTGTATTTTTTCAAACAACCTCCCTCCCCAGTCTGGTCAACCCCTGAACCCCATATTATAGTTAGGTTCCATTGGCCCATCTCCATTTTTCAACCCAGCTTAACCTCTCGCGGAGTTCTCTGTAATTACCTATGATGTATTGGAAACCTCCTACAAAGCCTCCAGCCTTATATAAGCTCTCTCTCCTCTCTCTCTCTCTCTCTCTCTCTCTCTCTCTCTCTCTCTCTCTCTCTCTCCTCTCTCTCTCTCTCTCTCTCTCTCTCTCTCTCTCTCTCTCTCTCTCTCTCTCTCTCGATGGAATGCCCCTCTCTCTCTCTCTCTCTCTCTCTCTCGCTCTTCGTTGTGGTCCAGATGGAATGCCTCTCTCTCTCTCTCTCTCTCTCTCTCTCTCTCTCTCTCTCTCTCTCTCTCTCTCTCTCTCTCT
>JAXCGZ010012224.1:0-2500 GCA_037179515.1 Halocaridina rubra | reverse complement strand
ATCGACGATGTGTAACTTGTCTCCTAGCTCCTGAAGTTCGGTACAAGGCATAATGAAAATTACGTAACCTTTGGGTGATATCAAGTACACTTTGGGCTCAGACAGGAGAATGGGCATATATTTGCAAAATAGAAATACTTCTCAAGGAAGAAGAAAACATTTAATATGTCAAAAGTCATTGTCTTTGTGTGTGTGTGTGTGTGTGTGCGTTTGTGCGTATGTGTATGTCTATATAGGTAGTTGTGGTGTAGGTATATTTTTAATAATTGTGACACCAGGACGAGCAAAGAAAATTGCCTTCATCGGGCCCGGGCACCAAGAAAACATTGAAAATAAAAAAGTAGCAGCTTAAGGACAAGGTAGAATTATAAGAATGCTAAACCATAAGAAAAGGACAGGCTGAAGGAATAATCCAAGTGAATTTACTTTTATTGCAATCCGAGCTCGTGAAGGTACTGATTGACAGTGACCCCATAATTTTTAATAGTTTTCCTGTCGAATTCAAGGAGGCTACTGTACAAGGGACGACATTACCCTCTCATTTCCTTACCTCAGACGGTTTTACCCCATCTAAACCTCAATCCCATATCATTAGAAACTTATTTGGGGTATAGCAGTTTTTTTGAGTAACTGTACATACAATTTGTATTTTACATCCCCCTTCAACTGGGTCTGTTTGTATGCCCACATCACAGTTCAGTTTAGTGTTATGTACCCCAACACGTTCAGGCCTGAGGCTTGAACTAAAAAAATGACAGTTATTGATAACTTTCGTATCTGGAGGTGATATTGGAAGGTATGCCTTGGGTAAAATAGGCTTATCATGGTAAAATGATCTAGATATATATTTTAGTTTATTTATTAATTAATTAATTAAATATTTACCTATTTATTTAAGCATTTATTTGTGTCTATATATTTATGTTAATCTTTTGTTTGTTTGTTTGTTTAAGGTGGATTTTAGAACCAGAGGTTTATTCATTTGCATATTAGCATAAGATATGAGAAGAAATGGTATCTTTACATGTTCTTTGAATTATTCAGGGCCATTATTTGTATTTATTTAATTATTTATTTATTTTTTCATTTATTTATTTATTGTTTATCTGTTATTACTTATTTATGTAGTGTTTATCTCTTATTATTTATGTCTTTGTTTATTTATTTTATTTATTTATTTACACATAGGAAAAAATTCTGACGCAGTCTTTATGTTACCGTCAGTGTATTGTTTGCAAAAAACAGACACCTATTTTAAGGGGTGACAGATTATAAGAAAACATTCGTACCAGTAATTAATTCAACAGTAGTTACAGGCAGGATGAATATCGGAGGCAAACATACTGACAGAAAGAGTGGCAGAAAGAAGTAGAACGCGGCTAAAAAGAACACTATCCAAAATAATGCCTGTAGATAAAGAATGTGTGAAGGAATATTTAACACACAAAAGTAAGAGGATTGAAAAACCTTTAACGCTATTGGAGATGCTTCAAAGTCGTCTCCCAATGAAGGACAGGGTAGGCATGGACCGGGATTAAGATCCAAAGTCTAGAAGAAAAAGGGAAGAACATGCATTAGATAGGGCGATCATGGACTTCCCTATCACTTCACTGACGACTAAGTCGTCATCTAGGCAAGAAGGTGGTGGCAAATAAGCACCCTTTTAGATAGAATATCGTCCAAAATAATACTCTCAGAATATAAAAACCTGACAGGAAACGTACTATTACAGAGTAAGAAAAGCAACAAGATGGTATGAATAGTAATCAATCCAGTTTTGTGTCACCTTCACAGATGGAGTACTGGCCAAAATAATACTCATAGAATATAGAAAATGAGAGGAAACGTAATTTTACAGAGTAAGAGAGTCATCAAGACAATATGAAAAGGAATCAACCTAGTTTTGTGTCATTTCACTGATGAGTGAAATGACACATTCAAAATGGCACCTGGACATTATGCCAACGGACAGGATGCCTAACGGATGACTTGCCTAACCGATGCAGCTATCCGTCCAAGCAACTAAAACACAGTTTAGTGAATAAAACATGAATTTTACAACTAAGTATTAAACCTTTCTCTTGCGTATTTACATTCTATTCATGTGTATCGTCTGTTAGGCTATGGATTTAAATGGCATTTTGTGGCCTACAGTAACGAACATGCATGATTTTATGACATTAGCCTAGAGGTAACTGGCAAAACTTTATTTTCAGAGGCTAAAACGATGACATTTTTCCACTTTTTATAAGCCTCATGACCTGCGGGAATCTTGCAATTCTTTATAATATTACAAGACTAAAAATTCTTAACACTTTGCATTTTTGTTACTTAACTTCTGGGATATTATAATATATCATCTTCCTCAATATATTGAGTACCTCAGTTTTTACTTTCTCATGCATGTTAAACATAGCCACGAGAGGCATTGTCAGGGCAGTTCAGTTCGAATACATTGTCACTAAAGTCATTAGATACAGTTAAGCAAATATCTTCAACC
>JAXCGZ010012223.1:25000-30000 GCA_037179515.1 Halocaridina rubra | reverse complement strand
TTAGGTTAAAACGTTCAATTTTGGACTTTTTCTTTCCTTAGACACTAGTATAATCTCATTTTGTATCCACAGCTTATGGTAGAAGTGAAATGGTGTTTTTATTTAATAAAACAGAGAACATATAGCCCTTATTTAAAATGACATTTTTAAAACTACAAAAATACCCATTCTGGATGCACACACACACACACACACACACACACACACACACACACACACACACACACACACACACACATATATAGATAGATAGATAGATAGATAGAGAGAGAGAGAGAGAGAGAGAGAGAGAGAGAGAGAGAGAGAGAGAGAGAGAGAGAGCAATCTCGATGTCACACCAGTATGCGTTAGTTTGAATAGATGCTCTATTATTCACTGCATTGAGAATAAATGTATTTTGAATCTGTTTCAGTGCCTGTTCTTTTATCCTCAGTTGCATTTTGTTGAGTTATATATATATATAGGGTATGGCGGAACGATGATATTCATTCCATCCTAAAAATTGCTTTCTCATATACTGTATAGCCTGTTTTTCATACTTATGATATATATATATATATATATATATATATATATATATATATATATATATATATATATATATATATATATATATATTGGATCATAGAGGAAGGTATATTTTATACAAAGGTACGAGACACATTGCCTCGGACATCTCTTTTGAAGAATGTATAAGAGAGAGATTCTTAATTATAGTATAGATCTCTTCGCCAGAAATGATCTTAAGCACTGGAGTTCCTTATACCTTGGTACACGACTTTTTGAAGGTCACCGTTCAATGTCAGGCTAGATAATAACTTTTTTATTTAATTTTTTATTTTTTTTTACATTTTTGGCAGTAACTTGAAGAGAGAGAGATGAGGTAGCAAGCACAATGGGGGTTATTGATTATAGGCTATTTGTAGCTTCAGCATTAGAGGCCTTTGTCGATGACAGTCTCTCGAGTTTCAGCAGTGGATCACGAATCTGTTTCTGCCTCAACACCCAAAGCTTACAGAAGAAACACCTCCCATATCATCAAGGCTGTTGGATAATGTCATTGATCATGATGTCACACCCAATAATGTCATGTTGCTAGCTCAAGAACCGTGAGGAAAATGCAATGAAGTATTGCTATACAGACGATCTCCTTCAAGCAAAAAAATAAATAAATAAATATATATATATAAATAAATAAATAAATAAATCTTTTTTTGTACAATGGCTACTCTTATACAAAATTAAGGGTAACTTATAAGTAGACATGTAAGTGAACTAATGAGTAAGAGGGTAATACA
The DNA here is from genome assembly GCA_037179515.1 of Halocaridina rubra. Lineage (NCBI taxonomy): Eukaryota > Metazoa > Arthropoda > Malacostraca > Decapoda > Atyidae > Halocaridina > Halocaridina rubra. The sequence goes on along the minus strand of JAXCGZ010012223.1, from coordinate 28,702 downwards.
AACAGTTAAAATAAATGTAACTTTGCTAGAAAATAATAATGCTGTAATAAAAATGTTAATAATAAAGCATTAATATTAACACGCGATGCAGGATCGTTATTATCGGCATCAACACTATATTTGCATTCCTTACAATGAGAATAATTATTTCTTAACTTAGAGAACAAAGAAGGCGATATCAGTTTACATATAGAGAGATTACTGTTAAGGGAAATTGCATTAAATCATTAAGTTTAGTTAATGTGTGAGTAGGAACTATTTGTCCAAAAGAAAACTATATAGTTTGCCTTTGATAACTGCGAAGGAGGATGAATTTTTAAGATGCTCTGGAATATTGTTCCAGAGAGATGGGCCTTTTATAGTGATCATCTTTGAACCTGCTTCTGTGTTTGTTCTCTGAATGAAGAGCTCATTACTCTGTGTTGTGTTAGTTCCCCTTATATCCCTGACTCTTTTTAAATCAAATAGCCAGCTAGGATGATGATGGCTCAAAATTTTGTATACAAAAACATAAATAACATAGGCGACCTTGTTTTCTACCCGCAGCCACCCAAGTTTTTTTGAAAGCTGGTGTGAGCCTTCTGCCTATGATATTTATTATTATATATTATTATTGTCATTATTATTATTATTACAAAAAGTTAAATATACATTGAAAAATTATTGATGAACCAATTATATATATATATATATATATATATATATATATATATATATATATATATATATATATATATATATATATATATATATATATATATGAGCATATTAATCCTCTTCCTATGTGATATAACCTCATGATTGTTCAATACTGCTTTTGCAGAGGCTTTACTCCAGATGACCTTCCTGGCACCATCCCACTCTCTATTTGTCATCATGGCATACCAAATGACTCCTAAAATATTGCAGCCATGGCCGCGTGCTCACGCTCACGACTTTAATTCTTGAGGTTGAGGGTTCTTGGCCCACCGTGGCCTGGGGTTAGCAAGGGCATTCACTTTGGGTAACGACCACGCTTGGCTAATCCAAAATCATTAGTAAGAAGGCACCATCCTAGACTTTAATAGAAAAGGGAGTCCGTGACATAAAATTGATCACATCACCAATGACTTAAAATACTGGATGTCCCCCGAAAACATGCAAAAAAAAAGTACAATTTTTAGAAAATGTTTTCTCACTTTAAATGAGCGTGAACAGCCTAAGAGGAAATGAAAGTGTGTGAAATACAGGGTTGTCCCTCAAAATGTACTCACATGTGAGTACAGTTTTTGGGACACCCTGTAGTGCTTAAAAGGAAGCCCCTGTACGCTTTTTATTATATAATACTATACACACTCAACAACAATTTAAAACGTAATGCTTAAAAAGGAATTTAACAAATAGAAAGGAAGGTAAAATCACAAGAAAATTACACAGAAATTATGTGACAAAATGAGACATAATGCATATTGTATTATGGAACCTATATTACGCGATAATAGATAATAGGGGAAGAGCGTTAAGCACAGCGGATAAAATACACGACTCGTGAGGTGACAGACTTACGATCGAACTCTCCGAGGAGCGTTAGGAAGGGCATCCAACTTTCATTCCTCAGCTCCAACTTGTCTGTGTTGATGGGGGCCTCATAGTGACACATGAAACGTAGAAACAAAAATGCAAATCGAATAAGAGTGTCAGAGGCAATTTCAATACAAAGGAAAAATAGATATAAAAAAAAGATATAAAGTGTTAGAGAAGAGGAACCAAGGGTGTAGCAACAACAACTATAAAAAAAAACTAAGATTGGTCAGGCTACACACACACACACACAACAAAGATTTTTTCCAATATCAATGATTTAATCACTCTCATCATCAAGGAATTCTGGGCTTTCATTACAGAGAGCCAGGAGAGACATTGAAGAGAAGATAGATTTCTTTATTTTGAGATTATGACCAAAAGAAAAATGCACATAAGATAGATTATTTATGGGTTCTCTAAAAATATCAAACCTCAATGGAAAAGGTTGTCTATGTAATTAAATGTCTAAAAATGGCAAGCTATTACTATTATTTTTTTCTAACGTGAATTTATTAGTAAATAAGTATTTCATTTCTTTTATCATTACTATAATATCACTATTATTTTTGTCATTTTATTATTTATATATTATTAGCAATGTAATAATATTATTGCTAGTATTTATAATATTATCGTTTTGTTTTTCTAATTTTTCGTGGTTACTGCTTACATAATTAGTTTTCCTTATATGTTGTCCTGTTGTTAATTTTAGCTTTGGTTAGTATTACTTCTATAATTATTATATTATTATTATTATTATCATTAGTATTATTCAACTTAATCGAGAGCTCCTGAACGCTAATATCAGTACGGGAAAAATACAGTACATCATCAACATAACGAAACCAATGAAAATTATTATTAAATGGGGACAATAGTTTGAAGGTACTGTCTTTCAAAAAATTCCATATAAAACTTAGAAAGAAGTGGGGATAAGGGGTTTCCTATAGCCATACCGAAAGGTTGTTGGTAATATCTATCGCCTAAAACAAACTTGCAATCTGCAACACAAATTTCATTGGGTTGTATAGTAACATTTTTAGGCAATTGAATAGAATGATTATGTAGTTCATAACTAAGGTAATCTAATAAGTTATTTATGGGTACTTTGGTAAAGAGGGAACAAACGTGAAAATTGTTCATATGTCTATCTGGAGTGAAAACAATATTCTGAAGTTTTTCAATCATGTCAGAGAAATTCAACACGTAACACACAACTGAACAGATATTAGCCAGGAAGGAAAAATGAAACGATGTAGAGCTAAGGTATTTTATATTAAATTTTATTCTAGTTGCAGAGAGAACTTTTAAAATATCAAACCCATAATCAACCATTGAAAAGAAAACAATAATTATAAACATTACAAGTAGGGAATAATTAATTAAAAAGTTTCAATGATTACCTCAACATTAATTGATTTTGCTTAATAATGCGTAATCTTCTTGATTTTGTATATTCATTCTTTAAAATAATTAATTTAGTTTTTTCCATGGAAAATTGAACAGTGATTAAATTAATGGCGTTAGCTAAGTAAAAGAGGATTCCAAAAGATTTTCAGAAGCCGTGTTATTACACTTGACTATTGCACTACTTACTGGCCAATCAATTCTGTTGGACATATTCATTGATGAATGAATACGATATCCAAGATCTGATATGTTCTTACTGAATATTTATGCTTTGTTACTCATTTTTCTTTTATTATTTTAACCAGTATAAGATAATATTCAATAGTGCAGATTATCTTATTCATCATTATCAGCTTTTTGCCTTCAATACATGTTGCACAAAATAAGCACTTCCAAAGTCATTGCTCCCAAAACGACTTCATAGTAATAGAGAATATTTATTAATCTAATTCTCAATAGTGACATTGTATCTGACTAAGCGAAGCATAGAAATTAATTTAGCTAAAGAACAATCCATTGGACTGTAACGCAAACAGAGTGAATTTATTATTAACACTTTCTTTGTTTATTTTGTAATAACAACTGGTCCATCAGTAGACTTTAATCATATAAATATCCTAACAGAGGTTAATTACCTATTTTTCAAATTGTTTGTGTTGGTTATCCTTTAATTGAAATAAAAGTATTACTTATCTAACTACTTTTCATCATTTATTTATATAAAAAAAG
>JAXCGZ010012223.1:20000-22500 GCA_037179515.1 Halocaridina rubra | reverse complement strand
ATATAAAAGTATTTATCTTTAGCTTTTTCAATGAGCTATGTAAAGAACGGTAATGACTTAAAAGAAAAAATACTAGTTTGGGAGGCAGAAAACCCAACGGGAGTACCTGTAGACGAAGCATCTCGTTTTATTATTATTTTCCAGCAAGCATTTGTGATTCATGAACAGAAGACCTACTTACAGGTCTTCAGTACTTAGGTCACAAATGGTTGCTGAGAACAAACACTGCATTTGTTTTACCTGAGTTAGAGGTATTGTCTATCAAGCCAACCTTACCAAGCCTAATTTAAGCAGCCAAACCTTGCCTAACTTAATATATGAGGGCAATTTAAGTCAGATCCTCACACACACAAAGACAACTTGAGGAGGGATTGAATAAAATGTTTTTGAAATTCAAGTAAAAATATGCTGCATTGGTTTTACAAAATCAATGTGGAAGGAAATTAAGAAGAAATTAAAAGATTAAGAAAAGGAAGAAAGGCGAGATGCAAAAATAGATCTTCATGTAATAATATGTCCTGTTTTAAGCAGCTGACATGTAAGTGATGGATGACATGCTTATGTCTTCTTCATCAATTTGGCTTCCAGTTTTGTCATATTGCGTCATGACAGGCTATGTGTTGTATTATAAGAAAAAGACTTGTATTTTCTTATGAAGCAAGAAGTCTGAGGTAATGGAATTTTTCCTCTGTGCTGATTTATTTTTAAAAAATATAAAAGTATTTCTCTTTAGGTTGTTCAATGAGCTATGTAAAGAACCGTAATGACCTAAAAGAAAAAAAAGATTAGTTCGAGAGGCAAAAAATCCAACTGGAGTAACATAAACGAAGAATCTCGTTTCATTATTATTTTCCAGCAAGCATTTGTGATTCAATAACTGAAGACCTACTTACAGGTGTTCAGCACTTAGGTCACAAATGGCTGCTGGGGAATAATAATAAAGTTATATGTTTCATATATCGCTACTTGCTTTGTAGAGATGGAAGTGATGATGCAGTGTGGCGAAGCAAATTGAGTTAACTTGACTTTTTCTCTTGAAAATAATTCTCTATTTTTATTATAATATGAAAAGTGAGTAACAGATGAAGGTTGTCAAGAGAATGCAGACAAAAAAAAGGAAGGATTGAATCATCTGCAAAGGCGTGTAGAAGAGAGTAAAACTGGGACTACAGAATATCTTTGATAAAGAGCAGGAGCAGAGTGGGTGAAAGAACAGAGCCCTATGGAACACCACTGGTAACTGAGTATGAGCTAAATGTTGCACTGTTATCAACAACAGATATAAAACAATCAGAAAGAAACTGAATATAAGAGAGCAGGGAGAAGGGGTGAAGCCATAAGCACAAATTTTGCCAACAGAGCCTTGTGCCAGACTCTCTCAAAAGCCTTAGAGATATAAGGGGCGACGACAATGGATTCACCATAGTTCTTCAGAGAAGATGACCATACATGTGTAAGATAGAACAGGGGATCACCAGTGGATAGTAATTTAGTGATTGTAAAAGTTAGCTCAATTAATTGGTAGTTAGAAGGCATACAATGGTCACCATACTTTGGAAGAGAGGCTGACTAGATTGTGCTTACAAGATGAATAATGGATTGTTATTAGGAGAATGATGCAAAAATGATTTTAATGCACGAGACCCAATTCATCTGAAAGCTCATTAAGGTACCTTGCAGGGATACCGTCTGATCCTGATGCCTTGCATGAAAAGTGAATAGAGGAGGGCATATGCTTAGAGAGGTTTATAGTACTAGGGTCAGGTGCGCTGGAAGCACCTACGGAATATTTTTAGAAAACTGAGTCCCAAAGAGAATGGTTTTGTCAGTAAGAGTGCAATCTATAGAACCGCCAGGATGAATGTGAGGGGAAAATATTGAGTTAAAGGAACTTTTGGAGAGGTTTTAGGGTAAGGAGAAGAAACATATATCAGTGGGGAAGTGTTCAGGCGATCAACTTTCATTTTTAAAAAGGAACCTTTAGACCTTTTAATGCTTAACACCTGCTGTAATAAAGGCTGAGTAGCTTAAATCAGAAAGAGAAGCTTGGTATGAACGGTATGCCCCATCGCTGACCTAAATAGCCATGGAGTAGGCAAGGTGAAACCAAGAATTAGAGGGAGAAAAAGCTTTGAGAGAGGAGGGGATGAACACCTTCATTTCCAGCGTTTTGATTTTAGTTGCTTTTGGGCTAACTGATCACGGTTGCAGATCCGAAAGTTGTAGTGAATCCATGGGAAACCTAAGAAAAAAATTCGCAAATAATCACGTTGGCTACGCTCAAAGTGTCAAAATCAGCATTGAGTAGGAGTTGATGAAGGGGGAGTGAAAGAGGAAGAGATTGAGAGAAAAGTGTGGTCAGAATTACCAAGAGAGGAAAAGTTTGAAGGAAAGAATATGTCAAGAATGTTTCTTGCATGGCTGTGGAGATCGGGACACAATGATCGCTAATTTTCTCCAGATCATGAGTGATTGGGAGAGTAAAGGCCTCACATCCTAC
>JAXCGZ010012223.1:5000-7500 GCA_037179515.1 Halocaridina rubra | reverse complement strand
CCGAGGTTTTAAAAAGGGGTCAAACAACATGCGGAAAAGGAAGAGTATTGTTGGCGCCCTGACAGATAACATTACGCTAAGGGAACCTTAGCCACCAGGGTATGAGAAACAATGCAGATTCTAAATATTAAGTGTCAATATCATCGCATATCTATCACCTTTCACAAGTGAGATCTGGCCCGTTGTGTAGAGAATAAAAAAACATGTCTTATACGACAAAGGTGGCAGCCAAAGTGCAAGTAAATACACGATAGTGAAGTAATGCTACAAAATACAACACTGCCATACTGCAGGCACCGAAACAAAATACCGCAGTATATATATATATATATATATATATATATATATATATATATATATATATATATATATATATATATATATATATATATATATATATATATATGCATGTAATATGTATGCATGTATGCAAGTATGTAAGTATATATGTATGTATGCATGAATGTATGTATGTATGTATGTATGTATGTATACCTTACCTTTTTTTCTTTTTAGGATGGGATAGGATAGGAGGGAAAAAAGGGAGGGGATTAAGGATATAAGGGAATTAGAGGGAAAAGCACGAAAATTAAGTAAAGAGAGAAAAAGAGAGGGGCAGACCCTTGTGCTAAGTTTTGATCTGGAATTAAGATATATATATATATATATATATATATATATATATATATATATATATATATATATATATATATATATATATATATCATACCTTACCTTACCGCAATGCCGTATCCGCTCGTATGTGGGCCACCATGGGTCGCCATGCCTCTGTCTGACTTTCCATGCAAAATTTAGTTAAATTCAATGCCTCCAAGACAGATTCTAGTTGTGTCTTTATCTTCTTCTAATTCTGATAGCCCTATTGTCCTCGAATATAACGAAATTTACCCTATCAGTTCTGTTACCATATTAGGAATGCAAATATCCTTTAGCTTGTCTTGGAGAATCACATAATCCAAATTTCCAAACCTACATCCAAATATTGGGAGTTTTGTTTCGTTTTCGTCATCACTATTCCTCTTTTACAGCTTAACTAAATAATCTAAGTGCTACGTCGATTCTCGCTTGCCCATTATAACCTCGCATGCTATAATTTTAGTCTAGTATACAACTATGCGACATTGGTAGCAGCCTAGTACGATATCATGCCTAAATTACCACGAAGAGAAAGGATATTATATGCCAGTGAATCTCGTGCCGTGAAAATATGCAAGACACAGAAGAATATAACGCCTCGTGGGAGGCAATGTCAGAAGAGATAAAAAATCGTCGAATCCTCGAGTTAGAAGAAGCTTTAATACGCCTAAAAGCAAGCGGCGAGGCCGCACTCTCAAGGATAGGTAGTGTGGCCATCAGCTACGCCGACGAAACAGACATCGACAGCAACGCATCAAACTCTCACGACTCTTAGAGTATAGAGGAAGCACAGCATGTCACATCTCACCCATGTCTCCGAAAGGCGCCCAGAGTAAGACTCGTCCCATACATTTTGATACTGAGGGAAAGTTTCTGAAACTTCGTTCACGAAGGCTGAGAAACGTCAACAGAAGAGCCGTGTGGTCAACTTGGGAGAAAATTCAGCGCAATTCACGTATTTCACCGTGCGGAACACTGTGAATGTTGCTTTGAGCAACATCACCCTTACTAGGCGTTGTTTGTTGCTGAATTCGACTAAGAAGATGTCTGGGATGGTGAATCGTCTATATTACCAGAGGTATGGACGACGTCGGCGAGAAAATCAACTAGCCCAGAAGAAAGGAAAGCCCCTCCCCCAGTACCGGAGGCAGTTTTTTTTTTTTATTTGTTCAGATAACTGTTCATGGGGACATGTGCACATGGACACTCCCAGTCATATTGCAGTTGATAAACATTACAATCTATTTAGTTATGTAGATAAAATATTAATAGAATTTGCAATTAATTTTAATTATTGTAGCAAGTAATTAATAATAAAATATATTGTAATAATTGAAGAGTAATTGAAGAGTAATGTTTGTAACAATATTTTCAATAGCCCTTGTTGAGTGCTATAAATTACGTTTCACTTTTCAACAGTACTACTGCAGACAATTTGAAGCAGATATAGAATAACAATTTTCAGGTTAGAATAATAAGTAGGTACATATACATATGCATGCATTAATTAGATGAGCAATAGAAACACCACTGGGGCTTCATAGTCATACATATCAAGGAGAGAGAGAGAGAGAGAGAGAGAGAGAGAGAGAGAGAGAGAGAGAGAGAGAGAGAGAGAGAGAGAGAGAGAGAGAGAGAGAGAGAGAGAGAGAGTTTGTGGTATTCATTTCAGCAAAAGGAGTTATTCGTCCTTACCACAGATAAAGATGCGTACATACATACTCATACACATCATTGTCATCTGAGGCTAACACAGCAAAGGAAAGTGCATGTAATTAATTGCATATACGTACACATATAAACCTGAACATACATACATACACATAAACACAGTGCCATATAA
>JAXCGZ010012223.1:0-2500 GCA_037179515.1 Halocaridina rubra | reverse complement strand
AGTGGTGACGAGCGGTGAGATAACCCAGTCATCTTACAAATTGGTGAATTCAAATGGAAGTCCAAAAGTCATACGACAACTTGGTGGCAGCGCAGTACGGATCATCACGCCTGGAAAACATACGAAGAGACTCTCATATCAGAAGAAACCAGTGCGAAGGAAAGAAAATAAGAATGGCAAACGCAGAAATCCAACATCTCCCAATTCAAGAAATGAGTGACGAGGCAAAACACCGGAGAATTCTCGAACTGGAGGAGCACGTGCGGCGCCTACAAACTCCTGCCGACGTCGCTCCGTCGAGAAGGAACTTGGTCAACGCCGACAGAGAAACCGACGCCTCAAACATCGACGAACAGCCTGCCGCTCCGAGCCCCGTGGTGACACAGGGAACGCAGCAGGACAAGCCCCCACCCCGTGCCCTGGTTGTAAAGGAGCCTCGAGTCAAAAATTCACCTTTATACCTCGATGGCGCAAATGTAAAAGACCTCGAATGTCCGTCCATTATTCCTGCGACCGACTTCCTGAAATACTTGGGTCTGCGGATGAGAAGTGACGAGTGGTCAAACAGAGAATATTATGAAACTTTTAAGGAACTATTCCTAAGATATATCTTAGTAAGCCGAAGTGTGACCGGAGCATTGAGTGAAAATGCCCATTACAAGAAGTATAAGTTGCCGGATCCGACCAAGAAGATGGCGATTCGTCGATTTTACTTGAGAGAAGAAGGAGAACCCCCTCCTTCCTTGCCTTCCGCCATGAAGTTCTTCAGGACCACCTCCTTAAAATAGCTAAGTACTTGTGATCTGTATCCAGTGAGTAATGGGACAATTAGTAAAAGAAATTGAGGTCGGTGGACGCCGCCATTTTATCTTGTAGTTATGCTTTGACTCAGCCAACCCGCCTATAAGGGGTGTGGCGCCTAATAAGTTGATAAAAGTAGAGTTTCTGTACCCATTACTAACATGGATAATTTGTACTAATAGCTATAAGCAGTAATAAACTCCGTTTTTTGTTATAATTTGAGTAATGTAAAGAAATTGCATTGGAAGTGTGTTCCATTTATTTGTATTAAAAAGAACGCGAATGTATCGATTTTTAATTGACAAATTTAATGCACGTGAAATCACTATTACGGTATATTAATTTCTTAAGTGTAAGAATTATTGTGAGTAATATACTTGAATCTGCTTTTATGGTTTTTCATAGACCACGTGTGATTTCCGAGAAAGGAATGCGGAAGTGACCAATCGATCTCCCAACCTCGTTATTATAAATATGTAGTAATTGCACTGATCTTTGATATTTAAAGTACGTGTAAAATCATTTTTATATAAATTTCTTAAAGCGTAACAAATCGAGTGTTAAGATTGCGCCTGTTTTCAAGGTTTTTCCTTTTTTGTTTGTTTTTCTCCGCGGGAGTAATGTTTTAGCGAAAGAAAGACATAAATGACAGATCGTTCTTTTAGTGTTGTTATGATAGGAAATTAATGCTACGATACGTGTGTGGCATTTTATTTTGAAGAATAAGAACTTTTGTGAGATTATTTAGAGATGAGTTTTTATTTTTTTAATTTCGCGCTATGCAGGCAAAAGTAAGAGTAAATTAGAGGAATTTGTGCTGTCCTAGAATAGGGAAGGTTTTTCAGTGTCACCCTAACGTAGCTTCAAGGGAGTAGAATGTTTGTTTGTTCGTTAGAATGGGACCTAGGACTGGTGAGGCAGTCTGTGACCGTGCGGCCCAACCGAGATTTCACCTTTACTCTCCTTTATCGGGGTAAGGGATGGAGAATTTTCCATAGACAGAGAGAAAGGGAATGCAAATTTGAATGTGAGCGCATGTGAGCGAATGAGTATAATGAGTGTAATAGGGGTATAATGGGGGGGTTGCTCTAGGGGGTGAAATCACGGAAAGCACCGTTAGGAAGCACGATTGGGGAGTCTCTGCGAGGGTCGTTCCCCTGCTCCGCCAGGTCCTTCTGCATGCCATATCAGAGTGTATATATGGGAGGTGATGCGCTGTTGCAATATCTAGTGAGGGATATTTTTGAGAAAATGATTCTCCACCTGCCCAGATATGGTTGAGATGCCAAGTTTGATTTATTTTTTTTTCCCCTACTCCGCCAATGAGATTATTATTCGATTTCCGAGAGTTCCAAGATAGATATTACGTGATAAAGGACGTGAATCTATGAATGATTCTTTATTTTCTTTGCTAGCTGCAGTATATACATTATTTGTCTAAAGAGATATGTTAGATTGATAAAATAAAACTTTGCGAGTTTTAGCCATGATAATGTTTTATCAAAATTATTTCAGCTTGGTCATAAAGAAAGAGTGAGAGCTGACATGAAATGACAACAAGAATGTTACACAGCCGTTTCCCGTATTTGAGAGAGCAGAAGTTGATCCAGAAGCCAAAAGAACAGGGGAGAAAACAGCGCCCACATGCGCACCCCCGTAAAAGCAAACAGACAGAACAGTTATAAGTCGAACTTCTCCC
>JAXCGZ010012222.1:25000-35479 GCA_037179515.1 Halocaridina rubra | reverse complement strand
CATAGTGGAATTCAGTTAGAATGCGTTCATTCCTAAGTATAGCAGATATAAGCTATAAGGTTGGATTCCTTTTAACCTTCTGTGGTGTAGTGGTAGCGCGTTGACTTAGTAATCATAAGTCCTAGGTTCGAGCCCCGGTCGGGGTAAAAAATTATTCATGTTTTCACATATGTAATGTGCTTGCTTGGTTATTTCATGGCCCGAATGAGATTGGGACTTGAATTAAATGCTATAATGAAGCCACGAGTGAGGTTGGGGAATCTGTAATATGAACATAGTGGCATTCAGTTAGAATGCGTTCATTCCTAAGTATAGCAGATATAAGCTATAAGGTTGGATTCCTTTTAACCTTCTGTGGTGTAGTGGTAGCGCCTTGACTTAGTAATCATAAGTCCTAGGTTCGAGTCCCGGTCGGGGTAAAAAATTATTCATGTTTTCACATATGTAATGTGCTTGCTTGGTTATTTCATGGCCCGAATGAGATTGGGACTTGAATTAAATGCTATAATGAAGCCACGAGTGAGGTTGGGGAATCTGTAATATGAACATAGTGGAATTCAGTTAGAATGCGTTCATTCCTAAGTATAGCAGATATAAGCTATAAGGTTGGATTCCTTTTAACCTTCTGTGGTGTAGTGGTAGCGCCTTGACTTAGTAATCATAAGTCCTAGGTTCGAGTCCCGGTCGGGGTAAAAAATTATTCATGTTTTCACATATGTAATGTGCTTGCTTGGTTATTTCATGGCCCGAATGAGATTGGGACTTGAATTAAATGCTATAATGAAGCCACGAGTGAGGTTGGGGAATCTGTAATATGAACATAGTGGAATTCAGTTAGAATGCGTTCATTCCTAAGTATAGCAGATATAAGCTATAAGGTTGGATTCCTTTTAACCTTCTGTGGTGTAGTGGTAGCGCCTTGACTTAGTAATCATAAGTCCTAGGTTCGAGTCCCGGTCGGGGTAAAAAATTATTCATGTTTTCACATATGTAATGTGCTTGCTTGGTTATTTCATGGCCCGAATGAGATTGGGACTTGAATTAAATGCTATAATGAAGCCACGAGTGAGGTTGGGGAATCTGTAATATGAACATAGTGGAATTCAGTTAGAATGCGTTCATTCCTAAGTATAGCAGATATAAGCTATAAGGTTGGATTCCTTTTAACCTTCTGTGGTGTAGTGGTAGCGCCTTGACTTAGTAATCATAAGTCCTAGGTTCGAGTCCCGGTCGGGGTAAAAAATTATTCATGTTTTCACATATGTAATGTGCTTGCTTGGTTATTTCATGGCCCGAATGAGATTGGGACTTGAATTAAATGCTATAATGAAGCCACGAGTGAGGTTGGGGAATCTGTAATATGAACATAGTGGAATTCAGTTAGAATGCGTTCATTCCTAAGTATAGCAGATATAAGCTATAAGGTTGGATTCCTTTTAACCTTCTGTGGTGTAGTGGTAGCGCCTTGACTTAGTAATCATAAGTCCTAGGTTCGAGTCCCGGTCGGGGTAAAAAATTATTCATGTTTTCACATATGTAATGTGCTTGCTTGGTTATTTCATGGCCCGAATGAGATTGGGACTTGAATTAAATGCTATAATGAAGCCACGAGTGAGGTTGGGGAATCTGTAATATGAACATAGTGGAATTCAGTTAGAATGCGTTCATTCCTAAGTATAGCAGATATAAGCTATAAGGTTGGATTCCTTTTAACCTTCTGTGGTGTAGTGGTAGCGCCTTGACTTAGTAATCATAAGTCCTAGGTTCGAGTCCCGGTCGGGGTAAAAAATTATTCATGTTTTCACATATGTAATGTGCTTGCTTGGTTATTTCATGGCCCGAATGAGATTGGGACTTGAATTAAATGCTATAATGAAGCCACGAGTGAGGTTGGGGAATCTGTAATATGAACATAGTGGAATTCAGTTAGAATGCGTTCATTCCTAAGTATAGCAGATATAAGCTATAAGGTTGGATTCCTTTTAACCTTCTGTGGTGTAGTGGTAGCGCCTTGACTTAGTAATCATAAGTCCTAGGTTCGAGTCCCGGTCGGGGTAAAAAATTATTCATGTTTTCACATATGTAATGTGCTTGCTTGGTTATTTCATGGCCCGAATGAGATTGGGACTTGAATTAAATGCTATAATGAAGCCACGAGTGAGGTTGGGGAATCTGTAATATGAACATAGTGGAATTCAGTTAGAATGCGTTCATTCCTAAGTATAGCAGATATAAGCTATAAGGTTGGATTCCTTTTAACCTTCTGTGGTGTAGTGGTAGCGCCTTGACTTAGTAATCATAAGTCCTAGGTTCGAGTCCCGGTCGGGGTAAAAAATTATTCATGTTTTCACATATGTAATGTGCTTGCTTGGTTATTTCATGGCCCGAATGAGATTGGGACTTGAATTAAATGCTATAATGAAGCCACGAGTGAGGTTGGGGAATCTGTAATATGAACATAGTGGAATTCAGTTAGAATGCGTTCATTCCTAAGTATAGCAGATATAAGCTATAAGGTTGGATTCCTTTTAACCTTCTGTGGTGTAGTGGTAGCGCCTTGACTTAGTAATCATAAGTCCTAGGTTCGAGTCCCGGTCGGGGTAAAAAATTATTCATGTTTTCACATATGTAATGTGCTTGCTTGGTTATTTCATGGCCCGAATGAGATTGGGACTTGAATTAAATGCTATAATGAAGCCACGAGTGAGGTTGGGGAATCTGTAATATGAACATAGTGGAATTCAGTTAGAATGCGTTCATTCCTAAGTATAGCAGATATAAGCTATAAGGTTGGATTCCTTTTAACCTTCTGTGGTGTAGTGGTAGCGCCTTGACTTAGTAATCATAAGTCCTAGGTTCGAGTCCCGGTCGGGGTAAAAAATTATTCATGTTTTCACATATGTAATGTGCTTGCTTGGTTATTTCATGGCCCGAATGAGATTGGGACTTGAATTAAATGCTATAATGAAGCCACGAGTGAGGTTGGGGAATCTGTAATATGAACATAGTGGAATTCAGTTAGAATGCGTTCATTCCTAAGTATAGCAGATATAAGCTATAAGGTTGGATTCCTTTTAACCTTCTGTGGTGTAGTGGTAGCGCCTTGACTTAGTAATCATAAGTCCTAGGTTCGAGTCCCGGTCGGGGTAAAAAATTATTCATGTTTTCACATATGTAATGTGCTTGCTTGGTTATTTCATGGCCCGAATGAGATTGGGACTTGAATTAAATGCTATAATGAAGCCACGAGTGAGGTTGGGGAATCTGTAATATGAACATAGTGGAATTCAGTTAGAATGCGTTCATTCCTAAGTATAGCAGATATAAGCTATAAGGTTGGATTCCTTTTAACCTTCTGTGGTGTAGTGGTAGCGCCTTGACTTAGTAATCATAAGTCCTAGGTTCGAGTCCCGGTCGGGGTAAAAAATTATTCATGTTTTCACATATGTAATGTGCTTGCTTGGTTATTTCATGGCCCGAATGAGATTGGGACTTGAATTAAATGCTATAATGAAGCCACGAGTGAGGTTGGGGAATCTGTAATATGAACATAGTGGAATTCAGTTAGAATGCGTTCATTCCTAAGTATAGCAGATATAAGCTATAAGGTTGGATTCCTTTTAACCTTCTGTGGTGTAGTGGTAGCGCCTTGACTTAGTAATCATAAGTCCTAGGTTCGAGTCCCGGTCGGGGTAAAAAATTATTCATGTTTTCACATATGTAATGTGCTTGCTTGGTTATTTCATGGCCCGAATGAGATTGGGACTTGAATTAAATGCTATAATGAAGCCACGAGTGAGGTTGGGGAATCTGTAATATGAACATAGTGGAATTCAGTTAGAATGCGTTCATTCCTAAGTATAGCAGATATAAGCTATAAGGTTGGATTCCTTTTAACCTTCTGTGGTGTAGTGGTAGCGCCTTGACTTAGTAATCATAAGTCCTAGGTTCGAGTCCCGGTCGGGGTAAAAAATTATTCATGTTTTCACATATGTAATGTGCTTGCTTGGTTATTTCATGGCCCGAATGAGATTGGGACTTGAATTAAATGCTATAATGAAGCCACGAGTGAGGTTGGGGAATCTGTAATATGAACATAGTGGAATTCAGTTAGAATGCGTTCATTCCTAAGTATAGCAGATATAAGCTATAAGGTTGGATTCCTTTTAACCTTCTGTGGTGTAGTGGTAGCGCCTTGACTTAGTAATCATAAGTCCTAGGTTCGAGTCCCGGTCGGGGTAAAAAATTATTCATGTTTTCACATATGTAATGTGCTTGCTTGGTTATTTCATGGCCCGAATGAGATTGGGACTTGAATTAAATGCTATAATGAAGCCACGAGTGAGGTTGGGGAATCTGTAATATGAACATAGTGGAATTCAGTTAGAATGCGTTCATTCCTAAGTATAGCAGATATAAGCTATAAGGTTGGATTCCTTTTAACCTTCTGTGGTGTAGTGGTAGCGCCTTGACTTAGTAATCATAAGTCCTAGGTTCGAGTCCCGGTCGGGGTAAAAAATTATTCATGTTTTCACATATGTAATGTGCTTGCTTGGTTATTTCATGGCCCGAATGAGATTGGGACTTGAATTAAATGCTATAATGAAGCCACGAGTGAGGTTGGGGAATCTGTAATATGAACATAGTGGAATTCAGTTAGAATGCGTTCATTCCTAAGTATAGCAGATATAAGCTATAAGGTTGGATTCCTTTTAACCTTCTGTGGTGTAGTGGTAGCGCCTTGACTTAGTAATCATAAGTCCTAGGCTCGAGTCCCGGTCGGGGTAAAAAATTATTCATGTTTTCTCATATGTAATGTGCTTGCTTGGTTATTTCATGGCCCGAATGAGATTGGGACTTGAATTAAATGCTATAATGAAGCCACGAGTGAGGTTGGGGAATCTGTAATATGAACATAGTGGAATTCAGTTAGAATGCGTTCATTCCTAAGTATAGCAGATATAAGCTATAAGGTTGGATTCCTTTTAACCTTCTGTGGTGTAGTGGTAGCGCCTTGACTTAGTAATCATAAGTCCTAGGTTCGAGTCCCGGTCGGGGTAAAAAATTATTCATGTTTTCACATATGTAATGTGCTTGCTTGGTTATTTCATGGCCCGAATGAGATTGGGACTTGAATTAAATGCTATAATGAAGCCACGAGTGAGGTTGGGGAATCTGTAATATGAACATAGTGGAATTCAGTTAGAATGCGTTCATTCCTAAGTATAGCAGATATAAGCTATAAGGTTGGATTCCTTTTAACCTTCTGTGGTGTAGTGGTAGCGCCTTGACTTAGTAATCATAAGTCCTAGGTTCGAGTCCCGGTCGGGGTAAAAAATTATTCATGTTTTCACATATGTAATGTGCTTGCTTGGTTATTTCATGGCCCGAATGAGATTGGGACTTGAATTAAATGCTATAATGAAGCCACGAGTGAGGTTGGGGAATCTGTAATATGAACATAGTGGAATTCAGTTAGAATGCGTTCATTCCTAAGTATAGCAGATATAAGCTATAAGGTTGGATTCCTTTTAACCTTCTGTGGTGTAGTGGTAGCGCCTTGACTTAGTAATCATAAGTCCTAGGTTCGAGTCCCGGTCGGGGTAAAAAATTATTCATGTTTTCACATATGTAATGTGCTTGCTTGGTTATTTCATGGCCCGAATGAGATTGGGACTTGAATTAAATGCTATAATGAAGCCACGAGTGAGGTTGGGGAATCTGTAATATGAACATAGTGGAATTCAGTTAGAATGCGTTCATTCCTAAGTATAGCAGATATAAGCTATAAGGTTGGATTCCTTTTAACCTTCTGTGGTGTAGTGGTAGCGCCTTGACTTAGTAATCATAAGTCCTAGGTTCGAGTCCCGGTCGGGGTAAAAAATTATTCATGTTTTCACATATGTAATGTGCTTGCTTGGTTATTTCATGGCCCGAATGAGATTGGGACTTGAATTAAATGCTATAATGAAGCCACGAGTGAGGTTGGGGAATCTGTAATATGAACATAGTGGAATTCAGTTAGAATGCGTTCATTCCTAAGTATAGCAGATATAAGCTATAAGGTTGGATTCCTTTTAACCTTCTGTGGTGTAGTGGTAGCGCCTTGACTTAGTAATCATAAGTCCTAGGTTCGAGTCCCGGTCGGGGTAAAAAATTATTCATGTTTTCACATATGTAATGTGCTTGCTTGGTTATTTCATGGCCCGAATGAGATTGGGACTTGAATTAAATGCTATAATGAAGCCACGAGTGAGGTTGGGGAATCTGTAATATGAACATAGTGGAATTCAGTTAGAATGCGTTCATTCCTAAGTATAGCAGATATAAGCTATAAGGTTGGATTCCTTTTAACCTTCTGTGGTGTAGTGGTAGCGCCTTGACTTAGTAATCATAAGTCCTAGGTTCGAGTCCCGGTCGGGGTAAAAAATTATTCATGTTTTCACATATGTAATGTGCTTGCTTGGTTATTTCATGGCCCGAATGAGATTGGGACTTGAATTAAATGCTATAATGAAGCCACGAGTGAGGTTGGGGAATCTGTAATATGAACATAGTGGAATTCAGTTAGAATGCGTTCATTCCTAAGTATAGCAGATATAAGCTATAAGGTTGGATTCCTTTTAACCTTCTGTGGTGTAGTGGTAGCGCCTTGACTTAGTAATCATAAGTCCTAGGTTCGAGTCCCGGTCGGGGTAAAAAATTATTCATGTTTTCACATTTGTAATGTGCTTGCTTGGTTATTTCATGGCCCGAATGAGATTGGGACTTGAATTAAATGCTATAATGAAGCCACGAGTGAGGTTGGGGAATCTGTAATATGAACATAGTGGAATTCAGTTAGAATGCGTTCATTCCTAAGTATAGCAGATATAAGCTATAAGGTTGGATTCCTTTTAACCTTCTGTGGTGTAGTGGTAGCGCCTTGACTTAGTAATCATAAGTCCTAGGTTCGAGTCCCGGTCGGGGTAAAAAATTATTCATGTTTTCACATATGTAATGTGCTTGCTTGGTTATTTCATGGCCCGAATGAGATTGGGACTTGAATTAAATGCTATAATGAAGCCACGAGTGAGGTTGGGGAATCTGTAATATGAACATAGTGGAATTCAGTTAGAATGCGTTCATTCCTAAGTATAGCAGATATAAGCTATAAGGTTGGATTCCTTTTAACCTTCTGTGGTGTAGTGGTAGCGCCTTGACTTAGTAATCATAAGTCCTAGGTTCGAGTCCCGGTCGGGGTAAAAAATTATTCATGTTTTCACATATGTAATGTGCTTGCTTGGTTATTTCATGGCCCGAATGAGATTGGGACTTGAATTAAATGCTATAATGAAGCCACGAGTGAGGTTGGGGAATCTGTAATATGAACATAGTGGAATTCAGTTAGAATGCGTTCATTCCTAAGTATAGCAGATATAAGCTATAAGGTTGGATTCCTTTTAACCTTCTGTGGTGTAGTGGTAGCGCCTTGACTTAGTAATCATAAGTCCTAGGTTCGAGTCCCGGTCGGGGTAAAAAATTATTCATGTTTTCACATATGTAATGTGCTTGCTTGGTTATTTCATGGCCCGAATGAGATTGGGACTTGAATTAAATGCTATAATGAAGCCACGAGTGAGGTTGGGGAATCTGTAATATGAACATAGTGGAATTCAGTTAGAATGCGTTCATTCCTAAGTATAGCAGATATAAGCTATAAGGTTGGATTCCTTTTAACCTTCTGTGGTGTAGTGGTAGCGCCTTGACTTAGTAATCATAAGTCCTAGGTTCGAGTCCCGGTCGGGGTAAAAAATTATTCATGTTTTCACATATGTAATGTGCTTGCTTGGTTATTTCATGGCCCGAATGAGATTGGGACTTGAATTAAATGCTATAATGAAGCCACGAGTGAGGTTGGGGAATCTGTAATATGAACATAGTGGAATTCAGTTAGAATGCGTTCATTCCTAAGTATAGCAGATATAAGCTATAAGGTTGAATTCCTTTTAACCTTCTGTGGTGTAGTGGTAGCGCCTTGACTTAGTAATCATAAGTCCTAGGTTCGAGTCCCGGTCGGGGTAAAAAATTATTCATGTTTTCACATATGTAATGTGCTTGCTTGGTTATTTCATGGCCCGAATGAGATTGGGACTTGAATTAAATGCTATAATGAAGCCACGAGTGAGGTTGGGGAATCTGTAATATGAACATAGTGGAATTCAGTTAGAATGCGTTCATTCCTAAGTATAGCAGATATAAGCTATAAGGTTGGATTCCTTTTAACCTTCTGTGGTGTAGTGGTAGCGCCTTGACTTAGTAATCATAAGTCCTAGGTTCGAGTCCCGGTCGGGGTAAAAAATTATTCATGTTTTCACATATGTAATGTGCTTGCTTGGTTATTTCATGGCCCGAATGAGATTGGGACTTGAATTAAATGCTATAATGAAGCCACGAGTGAGGTTGGGGAATCTGTAATATGAACATAGTGGAATTCAGTTAGAATGCGTTCATTCCTAAGTATAGCAGATATAAGCTATAAGGTTGGATTCCTTTTAACCTTCTGTGGTGTAGTGGTAGCGCCTTGACTTAGTAATCATAAGTCCTAGGTTCGAGTCCCGGTCGGGGTAAAAAATTATTCATGTTTTCACATATGTAATGTGCTTGCTTGGTTATTTCATGGCCCGAATGAGATTGGGACTTGAATTAAATGCTATAATGAAGCCACGAGTGAGGTTGGGGAATCTGTAATATGAACATAGTGGAATTCAGTTAGAATGCGTTCATTCCTAAGTATAGCAGATATAAGCTATAAGGTTGGATTCCTTTTAACCTTCTGTGGTGTAGTGGTAGAGCCTTGACTTAGTAATCATAAGTCCTAGGTTCGAGTCCCGGTCGGGGTAAAAAATTATTCATGTTTTCACATATGTAATGTGCTTGCTTGGTTATTTCATGGCCCGAATGAGATTGGGACTTGAATTAAATGCTATAATGAAGCCACGAGTGAGGTTGGGGAATCTGTAATATGAACATAGTGGAATTCAGTTAGAATGCGTTCATTCCTAAGTATAGCAGATATAAGCTATAAGGTTGGATTCCTTTTAACCTTCTGTGGTGTAGTGGTAGCGCCTTGACTTAGTAATCATAAGTCCTAGGTTCGAGTCCCGGTCGGGGTAAAAAATTATTCATGTTTTCACATATGTAATGTGCTTGCTTGGTTATATATATATATATATATATATATATATATATATATATATATATATATATATATATATATATATATATATATATATATATATATATATATATATATATATATATATATATATATATATATATATATATATATATATATATGGAGATCAATCCTCTTCCTATGTGATATAACCTCATGATTGTTCATCATTGCTTTGGCACAGGCTGTACTCCAGATGACTTTCCTGGCACCATCCCTCTCTCTATTTGTCATCAAGGCTTATCAAATGAAAATGCAGAAAATACTGCAGCCATAGCCGCGTGGGTAACGCTCACGACTTTGATTCGTGAGGTCAAGGGCTCTAGGCCCACCACGGTCTGAGGTTAGAAATGGCATTCACTCTGGGTAATTGCCACACTTGCCTAATCCAAAATCCTTAGTAAGAAGGCACCGTCCTAGCCTTTTAATAGAAAAGGAAGTCACTGACGTAAAAATCACATTACCTATGACTTAAAATACTGGGTGTCCCCCCTACAAATATTCATATGTTGGTACAATTTATAAAAAGTGTACTTCACTCACGTTTTAACTGGTTGTAAGTAATAGTCATGTAGTAGGTTGGCTCATGGCACCAGCCGCCCGTTGCGATACCACAGCTGAAAGTTTTTTGAACTTAAATAGGTCTGTCCAGGACAGTTCGAAGTTAAAACTTCCTTCAGTTACGGTTCTTTTTCTATGCCTACAGCTACACTGCATATTCATGGATGTTCATCACACATCTTTTATTATCCCTTCACATCTGACAAGTCATTACACTCTCCATCTCTGATTCTCTTTACTTTATGTATTCTTCGTGCCCAGGCCCGATGAGGGCTGTTTTATTTTAATTTTTTTTGGCCCGTCCTGATGTTACCAAAAAAAAAAAAAGTTTGTGAAATACAGCGGTGTCCACAAAAAACAACTCGCATGTGAATACATTTTGGGGGCACCCTGTACTGTTTAAAAGGAAATCCCTGTACTCTTTAATTGCATATTACTGTTACACACTCAACAACAGTGTAAAACATAATTCTTGAAAATTAATATAAGAGAATAGAAAAATGAATTGAAACAGAATCACAAGAAAAAAAAAACTATTAATTACTAAAAATGAATCATAATTAAAATGCCCACTTCATGTTCGTATTGCATAACCTAGATGACGCAATAATACATATTAATTGGGAAGAGAGAGAGCTTTACCGCATTGGTTCAAATACTCGACTCGGGAAATATCAGACTTACGATCGAACCCTCCGAGG
>JAXCGZ010012222.1:12500-20000 GCA_037179515.1 Halocaridina rubra | reverse complement strand
GCGTTTACCTAATTATGCTTATGGGAAAGAGTCCCATGCTCGCAACTCCACGTCTCGTGATCGGGTTAATTTTTTTTTTTTGGCTCAGTAATTTTTTTTTTTTTGCTCAGTAATTTTTATCATATTTGTCCTTAACACCCTGGTTACAGTTTGCATTTACTATTTCCTCGCTTAGCAAATTCCAATCATCAACCAATTTAAGACGAAAAAGGTACTGCCTTACATCCTGCAAGGAATTTTTCTTACGAAGATCCATACTGTGGCCTTTTGCGCTGCTTAATAGAAATCTAATCAGCACACAGCTTACATCCTTATGAGCCACTCTGCCTGTCGGTCTGTTTGTCAGTCTCTCTTATCTCTCGCAAAATAATGGCATGACATCATAACCCTACACTATACCACCTAAGCATTCCTTTGCAGCATTTAATAAGAGCTTGCCGAGGCATCTCTCTCTCTCTCTCTCTCTCTCTCTCTCTCTCTCTCTCTCTCTCTCTCTCTCTCTCTCTCTCTCTCTCTCTCTCTCCAGTAGATATATATATGAAATTTTGGTGAAACAACATATACACATTATGGCGTATATTAAATCTCCCTCTCTTTTATGATAAAAAAAAAGGAAGTCTAAATATGTTACATGCGTTGAGCGTCGTAGGAGGCGACTATGGAGGATAGGAGAGCAGGAGGATGCTAGCTAATGCATCAGTGATTTTTAAGTCCATTTCACCCTTAAACTTTGGCAATAAAGGCTTGAATTCATTCCGAGGAGTTAAGAAAACCATCCGACATTCATCCCCCTGCTCGAACATGTATGTGTATTCCGTCCACCCCCTTTCAGATAGGGTCAAAATGCGACACATAAAAAAGAGTGTCATACGAAGAAAAGAGGAAGGTTTACATTTATTTCTCTTGGTCATATTTTAAACCCCGTTTTGTTTAGTAGGAGGCGACTGAGAGGGATAAGAGAGCAGGAGGCTCGTAGTTCCCGTATCAGTGAATTTCTGTTCTTGCAGCGAAACATCAAGGAAAGGAAACGTTTATGTTCTGAAATTGAATGATATATCACTGCATCGATTCATTAGCCTTGACTTAGTAATCATAAGTCCTAGGTTCGAGTCCCGGTCGGGGTAAAAAATTATTCATGTTTTCACATATGTAATGTGCTTATCTGGTTATATATATATATATATATATATATATATATATATATATATATATATATATATATATATATATATATATATATATATATATATATATATATATATATATATCTATATATATATATATATATATATATATATATATATATATATATATATATATATATATATATATATATATATATATATATATATATATATATATATATATATATATATATATATATATATATATATATATATATATATATATATATATATATATATATATATATATATATATATATATATATATATATTATATATATATATATATATATATATATATATATATATATATATATATATATATATATATATATATATATATATATATATATATATACATATATATATATATATATATACATATATATATATATATATATATATATATATATATATATATATATATATATATATATATATATATATATGACACTCTAACAGGCTACTAAAGGAAAACAAATAACTTGTAAGCATTGGATGCATACTCACTCTCTGTTGATCAGCTATTTTTCTATGCCTACAGCTACACTGAATATTCTTGGATATTCATCACACATCTTTTATTATCCCTTCACATCTGACAAGTCATTGTACTATCCATCTCTGTTTCTCTTTATGTATTCTTCGTGCCCAGGCCCGATGAGGGCTGTTTTAATTTATAATTTTTTTTTTTTTTGGTCCGTCCTGGTGTCACAATCATTAAAAAAAAAAAATAGATATCTTTTAGGATAAGCACTAGCACCTGAGCCACCCTATTATTATTATTATTATTATTATTATTATTATTATTATTATTATTATTATTATTATTATTATTATTATTATTATTATTATTATTATTATTATTATTTATACGTGTCTATTACAAGACACCTGAGAGCAGCTGAAAGAATATAGAAGATTGAGAGAGCTTTAAGGGACTAGTCCACCAGTATTCCATACTCTCTCTCTCTCTCTGTATATATATATATATATATATATATATATATATATATATATATATATATATATATATATATATATATATATATATATATATATATATTATATATATATATATATATATATATATATATATATATATATATATATATAAGATAATTACGAGTCACCTTTCTGACCTGAAACCCGACGCCTTCACAGGTTAGTACAATTCTCAAAATAAATGTATTATTCGAATATACTCATCTAGAGTGACTATTTTATTCAGAACTATAATCATGTAGTAGGTTGGCTCATGGCAGCAACCACCCGTTGCAATACTACAGCTGAAGGTTTTTAACCTTAAATAGGACTGTCCAGGACAGTTCGATGTTAAGTCATCCTTCAGTTACGGTTCTTTTTCTATGCCTACATCTCTACACTAAACATTCTTGGATATTCATTAAACATTTCTTATTATCCCTTCACATCTGACAAGTTATCACACTCTCCATCTCTGCTTCTCTTTGTGTATTCTTCGTGCCCAGGCCCGATGAGGGCTATTTTTTATTTTTTTATTTTTTTGCCCGTCCTGGTGTCACAGTCGTAAAAAAAATTATGTATATATATATATATATATATATATATATATATATATATATATATATATATATATATATATTATATATATACATATATATATATATATATATATATATATATATATATATATATATATATATATATATATATATATATATATATATATATATATACATACATACATACATACATACATACATACATACATACATACATACATACATACATACATACATACATACATACATACATACATACATACATACATACATACATACATACATACATACATACATACATACATACATACATACATACATACATACATACATACATACATACATACATACATACATACATACATACATACATACATACATACATACATACATACATACATACATACATAGAGAGAGAGAGAGAGAGAGAGAGAGAGAGAGAGAGAGAGAGAGAGAGAGAGAGAGAGAGAGAGAGAGAGAGAATTTGTTCTTGTAAAATATTTGATGCCATAGATTAAAGATACATGAAATAAACGCGATTGAACCTGTCGTGTATAATTGAATCCGGATAGTCCCGTTATGGAGAGCATATGAAATATTTAGAGAAACACAGAAATAACTAAAGGTTTGATAATAATAATAATAATAATAATAATAATAATAATAATAATAATAATAATAATAATAATAATAATAATAATAATAATAATAATAATAATAATTGTGGTGACTATTCCCAGAATGCCTGCTTTCACCTGGTCAATGAATAGTCTACTCTCAGTTTTTTGCAGGCTACCGTACACAAAAATATTTACTCCACCAACTTCAAATAAAGTTGGGCTAAAACTTACTGGCTTATAATTAAATATAAGACAAACTGTACGGTACTAAAGGGGAAGGGCATGAGTTACGTTTGCTTAATAGTTAGTGGAGAACTCCCACTGGTTAATAACACAAATACACTAAATAATATTAACTGAACACTGCATAAATCCAGGCTTAAATGAAAGACTCATCGATAAAATATAAAAATATATTGAAAAAAGGTTAATATTATAATGGAGCAATATTTCATCCCAAAAGAAAAGGTTAAATTTTACTTTAGTAACAAAGAGGTATAGCTCCAGGCACGACTGCTGGACACATCAAAATAAACAACACTTAATAATGACAAAAATAATTGTTCAAAATCCAAAAACTTTATGCAATATTAAAACAGAGTCACTGCTTGACAAATTCGACAGCACTAGTCCAAGGGGCGAAAAGGGAGGCTCATAAATTTACATGAATTTTACGAGTCTCTAACAATAGGTCATCACCTGATGCTGTCCTCAGAGCGAGTCCTCGTCCGTTCTGTAAACAAAGCAGACGAGCATCACATTCCAAAATAAAAGGATATAATTTTATCATAATATACATAATTAAGGATTTCCTAAGATTTAGATTAGCTTTACAAACAAATTCCAATTATTCATGAGAAAATGGTGAAATTAATGACAAAATGAATAATAGTTATAATATAGTCTCTCAATGAATATATTCATGTAGGTAGATGCACAATATTACTTATGGTATTACAATAAAACACACACAAGGTATAACTAATGAAACTGTGTGTGATAGACAGATCACCACACTCTCCCCCCAAAAAGGGTAGGAAGCTAAATAAATCACATGTAAAAACATAATAAAGTGTAGAACAAAAACAGAAAATTTAAAGGCATAATTGACAACCTATCCTACTCCAACTGAGTTGAAGGGTCTAACAAATCTGACTCTTTCCTCTGGTAAAAGAGGGGGAACTGGTTGAGAGATCGTCTTGCCAACTGCCTTTTTACACAAAATACATGTTTTTAATATTTTCTTCACAATAACTCTACCTTTAGAGATCCAAAACTGCTTCCTAAGTCCTGACAACATTTGTCCTAATCCATAAGCTACTTTAGATGAATCACAAAATATGTGCAAATCTGATACACCAGGGACAATTACAAATCTAGGATATTGAATGGTTGACATCTGATTCAAATCTCTGCAAATAACTGAAAATTCTTGTACTAAAGGTTCTGGCAAAGGTTCATCCCAAGAACACTTACTTCTCCACAATTTTGAAATGAATAACTTTCCCTTGATCAAGATTGGTGATAACAATCCTAAAGGATCAAATACACTAGCAATTACAGATACAACTAATCTCTTGGTGATTTGGTGATGCACACACTCCTCCTTGCACACTTTCTTACTGGAGTACAATTTGATTTCATCGTTTACAACATTCCAAGAAATTCCTAAAACATTTACATTATTCAGATCCAATTGGTCATGATTAACACCTACTTCATCATTAAATTTTACATCATTGCTCACCCAACCTTGTAATGGCATAGAGGCTTCTGCTAAAATAGAATTTACTATGGGATACTCTGTTTTTAACTGTTCAGAGTCTGAATAGGTACAAACAAAGTTATCTACATAGAAATGAGAGATCAGAGACTTAGCTACTGGATGTGAATGTGTCTCCAAGTGATATGCGAGTGTTTTCTGAAGCAAAAAGGGAGATGATGTTGTACCAAAGAGTACTACTTTAAATCTATAGGTAACTATTTTCTGAAGTGTTTCATCCTCGAACCACAAGAATCTACAGAAATCTCTGCAGTTTGGCAAAATACCTATACGTAGGAAGGCTTTGGAAATGTCTGATACAGCAGCTACAGGGTTAGTACGAAATTCAATGAGTGAATCAACAAGTTTATGGGTTAGGCTTGGGCCTGTTAGTAAACATTCATTCAGACTCTTTGACTGTGAATCAGCTCTACTAGAAGCATTAAACACTACTCTAATAGGAGTGGTAGGAGAATTCTTGTAGACTGGATGATGAGGCAAGTAATGAGTCAACCCATCTGTAACTGTAGGGTTATCAATTTTCTCAATGAATCCCAATTCAATGTACTCATTAAAAATCTCTGAGTATTGTCCATAAAGTTCTGGGCGAGTTGCAAAGGATTTAGCTAGTGACATGAGCTGACCATAAGCTCTTCTATAGTTAGTTGCTGGTCTCTCAGTGCCCTTAAAGGGTAATTCCACAAAATACTGATTGTCGGCCTTCTGGCAAGTGGACTCAAAATGACTCACTGATTGTACTTCCTCAGGTGTTAAAGTTTCATTCTTAATACCAATAACATCTAAATTCCAAAGGTTCTGAACTTCGGACTCAAGGGTTTGTACTCCTACACGAGCACAAAGCACATGCTGCCCATTAACTGTGTTAACTGTCTGAGAACTAATTGCCCACTTTGGCATAGGTCCAAAGATAATCGAACCTGCTGGACTAGACAAAAGTGTAATTCCAGAATAGAAAGTATGGTTGGTCACAAATCTAGAATAGAAATCTGCACCAATTACCATACTTATGTCACTAATCACATCAGACTCAACGTTAGGATCTGCAAGTTTGATCCCCTTTTTTGTGAGTGTTTCTGCAACACTAGCAATGCCAGGTACATATAACGTAGTGTTAACCTTATCATAGACGACAGCATAAATCGGAATACGTTGTGTACCAATACGTACTACAACACGAACGACGTCACACAAAATGTTTTCGGCTTGATTACCAAATGAAGTCAGTTTAAGTGAGATGCGAAACACTGGATTGAGTTTAAGGCGCTTTACTATTGCAGAATGAATGAAAGACCGTTGAGCACCGGTACCTAAAAACATCCTAACTGTTTCACGTACCCCAGCACCAGAAATCTTAACAATTGCTGTAGGAAGTGCTACTGAAGGAAGTGGAACCTTATTAGTCTGGACATCTGTTTGAACGGAATTAGCGACACTGTCATCTCTTCCTGACAGGATTCTAAACTTATCATCCACTACTACTTGATTAGTGGGAATGTTACTGTTAAGGTTAGTTCCATTATTAATAACTGTTGGGGCATTAGACGCAACTGACACTTGATTAACTGCAGTACTACGGTTGGTTAGTTTCATGCAGAGAAAGGTATGATGTTTGCCATTACAATTTCTACACTCGGCCGTCTCTCTACACTGTGAGGCTCTATGGCCTTTCTGCATACACACAAAACATAGTTCTAACTCTCTAACTCTGTTCTTCCTGGCTTCATGAGTTGTGTAATTAGAACAAAACTTAGTATTATGAATATCCTTACAAAAGAGACAAGGTTTGTTCCAAGTACTTGAATTGCTAGATGACGAACTAGACTTATTTTGAGTCTGGGACACAACTGCTTGTTTAGGTACTGTACTAAACCTATGATTAGAATTTGTACTAGAATTCTGACTAGTTACTACTTTAGTTTTGGAATGTGCATCAGAATGTGAACCTTGCTTATTCCTAGACTGATCAGAGAGAATACGAGAACATTCCATGACCTTGATAAGGTGTCCAATACCATCCTTCAATTGTGTAATAGTCAAAGTATAAGTACTGTACTTATTAAAAAGATACTCTAAAGTTTTAGGACTAAGTTTCTTAGCAATTATGTCTTTTATTAGGTAGTCATCACAAGGTACTTGGGTTACACCCTCTATTTGCATCAACAAACGTTGAAATGTTAAGTGAAATTCAGTCAACTCAGTTAAATTATGTTCAGGGGGTTTGATGTTCATCAAATCTAAATGTAATTGTTGCAACAAAAGGTCATTGTCGGCAAAGCTTTTTCTCAACAAACTTAATGCTATACTGTAATTACCACTAGTTATGGGAAGACCTTCAATGGTTCTATAAGCTTTACCTCTCAAATAAGATC
>JAXCGZ010012222.1:0-7500 GCA_037179515.1 Halocaridina rubra | reverse complement strand
CCCCGACTCCAGTGACTCCTTAAATATGATACTTAGTGCCACTGATATTGTGTTTGCGCATTTTTTAAGCACATGAGGGGATATGTCATCGGGACCTGTAGCTTTATGAACATCTAAATCCATCAGCGCTTTGCATACCTCTGTGGCTGTAAGGTTGATGTTCTCTAATACCGGCCCTTGAGCTTCTATCACTGCAATCTGAGGGGGTGGGGTATTTTCTACTGTAAATACTGACTGAAACTCCTTGTTCAATTCTTTGCAGATCTCTTCATCCGTCTCAGTGATGCTTCCATCCGCTCTCTTTAGCCTTAAAACCTGTTCTTTTACCTTTAGTTTTCCTCTGATAAAGCTGTGGAAAAGCTTGGGATTTTCTTTAGCCTTCTTGGTGATGTCCCTCTCATAGTCTCTCTCTGCCTCTCTCCTTTTACTTAGGTAGTCATTTTTTGCTCTTTTGTAGGTTTGCCAGGCATTTATGTTTTTTCTCCTCCTATACCTTTTCCAGCATTTGTCTCTCCACTCCTTAGCTCTTTTACACCCATTATCGAACCATTTCTCTCTGGCATGAATTACACCTACTTTGGTGACAGGTATGCAGCAATCTACTATCTTCCCATATTTCTCACAAAAGATGTCATACATTTCTTGTACAGATTTGTTGTAAAATAAGGTTCTCCAGTCAATAACTGCAAAAAGCTCATTCATTTTGATGTAATCTCCTTTCCGATAGTTCCTCCTCATGTCCTCAGTGCCTCTACTCTCAGGAAGAATATCTTCAATGATATACTCCATCAACAACACACAGTGGTCACTCTTTCCAATTGGTGGTTCATACTCAATTTTTTCAATATCCAACACATTGTCTGTGAACACTAGATCAAGTAGTGATGGCTCATCCCCACCCCTGGCCCTTGTTGGTTCCATTACATGTTGGTGTAGGAAATTCCCTTGTACGCAATCTAGGAATCTTGCCCCAAATGAGTCCTCACCACTGTGTGGGTCAAGATTTATCCAATCTATCTCTTTATGATTAAAGAGATAGCAGATATGTGTGTGTGTGCAGACCCATGAATCTCTGGCCGGCGAATGTTATGCTGGCGTCACACATAGCCAAAATTCCCGACCCGACTCTTAAAACCGTCTAAAGACGGAATCCTCCCGGCAGCAATGACGTCATTACGATAATCGGGTGTAATTCTTCGTCCGCGTACGACGGAATTCTAACGTTCCTACGTAGTTTAAAAAAATCGAGGGGGTCCTGAACCGTCGTGGAGGGCCTACGATAATTGGCTGCTGCACCCAATAATCTCCGTGATTCAGAAGACCAAATCAGTCGTAGAAGACTGCGTACGACGGGTAAGATCGATCTTCTTGATAGTACGCGGGCGTAGGAGAAGGTGTACGCCCGTGTACGATCCAGAGGATCGATCCTACCCGGCGTACGCAGTCCTCAGGGTCTGGAACCGATAAAAATGTAAAAATTCGCTTATACGTCTGGCAGCGCAGTACGAAAAGACAGCGCGCGCATGCGTTATTGTTGTTGTTGTTGTTGCTGTTGTTGTTATTGTTGTTTGATGTTAATGTACAGACACGTTTCTTTGAGTGAGCATTAAGAAAAAAAAACATTTCCTGTCTGCTTTCTATGTACAAAATATAACAATCATTCTTAATATATATCAAGCTCTTTATAGGTAAATGTCTCATATAATTCCTCATTTCTTTCACTTTGTTCTTGATATGATGTGCATTTATTTTTTCCCTCATATCAAAATATGAATTAATCAAATCCATAAATGTGTCAAACAAAATACATGAAATATATTAACACACATGGCCACCATATATTTACTTATATATATATAAGTAGCTGAAGTGCCAAATATATAAATCAGGGTTATACTTTCACAAATATCCCATATATATATATATATATATATATATATATATATATATATATATATATATATATATATATATATATATATATATATATATATATATATATATATATAGAGTGGCGAGAGACTGTTAGATATGTGTGTGGAGCAAGAGTTGGTGATAGGTAATAGTTTATTTAAGAAGAAGTTAATAAATAAGTATACATGGATGAGAGTGGCAAATGGAAAAGTGAAAGAAAGAGCATTGATGGATTATGTGTTGGTAGCAAAGAGCATGATTGGTAGAGTGAAAGATGTACATGCATTCAGGGGTGTGGCTGCTGGGATGTCTGATCATTTTTTGGTTGAAGCAAAAGTGGTAGTAGCAAAAGAGTGGGGAAAGAGTGTGGGGGGATGTAGAAGGGAAATAGTGAAGGTGGAAGAGTTGAAAAAGCCAGAGAAGAGACAGGAATATCAGGACAGGTTGAGAGTGGCATATGACAGGGTGAAAGAAAGAGAAGTTGGGGAGTTAGGGTAGGAATGGGGGTTGATGAAAGAATGTTTTGTGGGACATGCAAGTGATGTGTGTGGAAAGAGGTTTGTTGGAGGTGGCATGAGGAGGGGCAGCGAGTGGTGGAATGAAGGGGTGAAAATGAAGGTGGAAGAGAAAAAGAGGGCTTTTGAGGAATGGCTGCAGTGTAAAAGTAGGGAGAAGTATGAAAGATATAGGGAGAAAAATGTGGAAACCAAGCGGAAGGTAGAGGAAGAGAAGAGGTTGGCAAATGTTAGGTGGGGACAGGATTTTAGTAGGTCATATGAGGAGAATAAAAAGAAGTTTTGGAAAGAAGTGAAGAGAGCAAGGAAGGGTGGATCGAGGATGGAAGAGACGGTGAAAGATGCGAATGGACAGATGTTAAGAGGGAACGATGCAAGGAAAAGATGGGCAGAACATTTTGAGTGCTTGCTGAATGTTGAGGAAGATAGAGAGGCAGCTATAGTGGCAGTGGGAGGGGTTCAAGGGCCAGTAATGGGAGATGAAAATGAGAGAGAGATTACAAGAGAGGAGGTGAAAAGGGCATTGTATGAAGCGAAAGCAGGTAAAGCACCTGGAATGGATGGTGTGAGAGCGGAGATGTTGAAAGAAGGGGGTGTGACTGCATTGGAATGGTTAGTGAGAGTGTTTAATATATGCTTTATGTTGTCATTGGTGCCAGTGGATTGGGTGATTGCCTGTATAGTGCCCCTATACAAAGGTAAGGGAGATATGTATGAATGCAGTAATTTTAGGGGTATAAGTTTGTTAAGTGTGGTAGGAAAAGTGTATGGTAGGATACTGGTTAATAGGATTAGGGATAAGACAGAATATGTGATCGCAGAAGTGCAGAGTGGTTTTAGGAGAGGTAGAGGTTGTATAGATCAGATTTTTATAGTTAGGCAGTTATGTGAGAAATATTTAGCAAAGGGTAAGGATGTGTATTTTGCATTTTTGGATCTGGAGAAAGCATATGATAGAGTTGATAGAGAGGCTATGTGGAATGTTTTGAGATTATATGGAATCAATGGTAAATTGTTGCATGCAGTGAAGAGTTTGTATGAGGGTAGTAGAGCTTGTGTTAGGGTAGGGAATGAAGTGAGTGAGTGGTTTCCAGTAAGTGTGGGACTGAGACAGGGATGTGTGATGTCACCATGGCTGTTCAATTTGTATATTGATGGAGTTGTAAGAGAGGTGAATGAGCGAGTGCGTGGTCGAGGTTTGAGAATGGTAGATGGGGATGATAACGAGTGGGAGCTGAATCAGTTGCTGTTTGCAGATGATACTGTGGTGGTGGCAGATTCAGAGGAAAAGCTGTGTCAGTTAGTGTCAGAATTTGGAATGGTGTGTGAGAGAAGGAAGCTGCGAGTGAATGTGGGAAAGAGTAAGGTTATGAGGTGTACAAGAAATGAGGATGGCGCTGGATTGAATGTTATGTTGAATGGAGAGACACTTGAGGAGGTTAATCAGTTTAAGTATTTAGGCTCGGTTATAGCTGCAAATGGTGAAGTGGAAGCAGATGTGTGTCACAGAGTGAATGAAGGATGTAAAGTGTTGGGTGCATTGAAAGGAGTGATGAAGAATAGAGGGTTGGAAATGAATGTTAAGAAAGTTTTGTATGAGAAAGTGGTTGTGCCAACTGTGATGTATGGATCAGAGTTATGGGGTATGAAAGTGAGAGACGGAAACTAAATGTGTTTGAGATGAAATGCCTGAGGAGTATGATTGGTGTATCTCGATTGGATAGGGTTAGGAATGAAGTGGTGAGAGCAAGAACGGGTGTTAGGAGAGAAATTG
Organism: Halocaridina rubra; assembly: GCA_037179515.1. Taxonomy (NCBI): domain Eukaryota; kingdom Metazoa; phylum Arthropoda; class Malacostraca; order Decapoda; family Atyidae; genus Halocaridina; species Halocaridina rubra. The sequence goes on along the minus strand of JAXCGZ010012222.1, from coordinate 3,297 downwards.
CAGCCAGAGTAGATATGAATGCTCTGAGATGGTTTGGCCATGTGGAAAGGATGGATGATGAAAGGCTGCTGAAAAAGGTGATGAATGCGAGAGTTGATGGGAGAAATGCTAGAGGGAGGCCTAGGTTTGGATGGATGGATGGAGTAAGGAGAGCCCTGAATGATAGGAGGATGGATGTGAGGGAAGCAAGCGAGCGTGCTAGGAATAGGAATGAGTGGTGAGCGATTGTGACGCGGCTCTGATGGGCATCTGCTGTTACCACAGGGCTGCATCTTACAGAGATAGCCCTGTGGTAGGGGCAGTAGGAGGAGCTGGCAGTTGTGAAGCGACACAGGTTGTGGAAGAGCCGGGAGGAGGGGCTGTGGCACTCCAGCAGTGCCATCTGAACGATCGCTAGCTCCCTCGTCATTGCCCATAGAGCAAAGTAATCCCCCTGTTTGTTTTCCTTTCTTGATGTCGGCTATCCCCCAATTAAAGGGGGAAACAGCCAAGGTATATATATATATATATATATATATATATATATATATATATATATATATATATATATATATATATATATATATATATATATATATATATATATATATATATATATATATATATATATATATATATATATATATATATATATATATATATATATATATATATATATATATATATATATATATATATATATATATATATTGTTCACTAGGATCAATTCTAACATAATTATATAAGTGGAAAAGTAAGGGCAAATATAACTACATTATTATATGTAAAATATTAAACTTAATATCTTCTCAGTATAAAATAATGAAAATGAACAACCCCCTACGAACGTATACATTCCCCTACGATGGGTAGGGAGCGTCGGGAGCATGGTTGGCCCAGTCGTAATAGTCAAAAATTTAAATTTCCCGTTTTCTATGATGAGACTCACGTTTGCGTATGATCAGTCGTACGCTAAATTACGCGTCCAAACTACTCCGTACGATTGCAATTACGATCCATAGGAATACTTACGAGGACGTATGACGCACTTCCGACAGGCACAGGAATGCACCTGTCGGCTAAAAAATCTGCCGGATCTCCAAGGATTGAGCGAAGATTCCGTCGGAACGCGGTCTTAAGAGTCGGGTCGGGGGTTTTGGCTATGTGTGACGCCAGCATTACAGAAGCAGCTCGCCCCCTGTCTTCCCCTCCCCCCCCTCAAGAGTTCTCCATGTTGATGGCGAGAATATGACCTCCAAAAAGACTGTAAAACTTGCATCATTTATTGCATTCAGGACACATCGCAGAGAAATATGATAAATGAAATAAATAATGATTATTATAATTAGAATAATGAGGAAATACCTTAAAGAAGCAACGCTTAGAATCAAATTTTTTTTTATGATTGTGACACTAGGACGGGCCAATAAAATAAAATAAAATAAATCTACCCTCATCGGGCCTGGGCACGAAGAAAACATAAAGAGAAACAGAGATGGGGAGAATTGGAACTTGTCAGATGTGAAGGGATAATAAGACATGTGTAACGAATATCTAAAAATATTCGGTGTTGATGTAGGCATAGAAATAGAACCGTAACTGAAGGATGACTTAACATCGAACTGTCCTGGACAGTCCCATTTAAGTCCAATATTTTAGCGTCAGTATTAAAATGAAGAAGACATTTAAATTTTGTAATTTTTTACTCAATTCCCTTTCTTTTCTTTTTTTTTTTTATTAAAAGTACACTGTATTTAATTTACGTTTTGCAACTTAGTTCATATGTTTAGTTTGTATATTTCTTTATTAGCTCAGATTTACAATTGTGTTTTGTTTACTTTTCACAGATTTTTTTTTTTTGCATCAGTGACGTATTGAGCTTACAACAGAGCATAAACTTAAGTTAAACATATGATAATATGAGAAAGTGATCCGGTCATTGGCTCGCATATGCATTATGCAGTTGGCCCATAAAAGAGATAATTAAATGCTCATGTGCACATGCATCTGAGTACATTGTATGCTTGTTTTCAAGAGACGTCGCACTTATTAAAAATAAAATGGTATTTGGGCTTGGACGAAGCCGTGTTAGTCTTATGATGTGGTACTTAGAATATTTGAGGGAGAACATTGCAAGGCAGTATATATATATATATATATATATATATATATATATATATATATATATATATATATATATATATATATATATATATATATATATATATATATATATATATATTAAAGGGGAATAAGTTGCTGAAGGCACTTTATTTCGATAATGGTCATTCAGAGGTGAGTATGAACAAAGCTGGCCTTACCGGCAACTCCTCATCCCCCCCTCCATTCATCCGGGGATTCGCTCTCCGTTGTCCCCTACACCACGGCGCTATTTCCTCAATACACACGCACACACACACACACACACACACACACACACACACACACACACACACACACACACACACACACACACACACAATCTATAACAGATTCTAGTTTATTAATGATGTATATTTAAATGTCTTTTATTGATGTTAACAATAATTGTATGTTTAGATGATGATGATGATGATATATGAGGGGGGGGGGTTGATTAAAGTACGAATAGAATGGAAGATGAGAGTGCTTAAATAGATGTCATTGCACAATTAGCAAAATGAAGTTTTTTCGCTTTCCACTGAAAGCATCTTCAAGGTACTGATGATGTAGCCTCCATTTGAAGGGAGAGAGAGAGAGAGAGAGAGAGAGAGAGAGAGAGAGAGAGAGAGAGAGAGAGAGAGAGAGAGAGAGAGAGCTATATAAAATGAAAGTACACTATTAGTACCTTGAAGATGCTTTCAGTGGAAACAGAAAGCTTAAACTTATATATGATTATAATTAGTAAACAGTTCCAAGTTTCTGTCTTACATAATATTTTTATTTGTACTTACACAAAATAAATTTGTATTATTCATGTTTCTATATATATATATATATATATATATATATATATATATATATATATATATATATATATATATATATATATATATAACCAGATAAGCACATTACATATGTGAAAACATGAATCATTCTTTACCCCAACTGGGACTTGAACCTAGGACTTATGATTACTAAGTCAAGGCGCTACCACTACACCACAGAAGGTTAAAAGGAATCCAACCTTATAGCTTATATCTGCTATACTTAGGAATGAACGCATTCTAACTGAATGCCACTATGTTCATATTACAGATTCCCCAACCTCACTCGTGGCTTCATTTTTGCATTTAATTCAATTCCCAATCTCATTCGGGCCATGAAATAACCAGAGAA
>JAXCGZ010012221.1:17500-30000 GCA_037179515.1 Halocaridina rubra | reverse complement strand
AATAATAATAATAATAATAATAATAATAATAATAATAATACTCAGCTGGGATAAGTCACATGATGATAAAATTTGAAGCCTATTTTCTCATATCTCAGTAGTTATGAAAATGGAATTCAAAGAAATAAAGTAAGCCAAGTCGTTCATTAACAAAGCGAGTGTTATATCTAATTATTGACTGAGAAAAAATTATTTTTTACTTCCTTTTATAAATGCTCTCTTTATCAATTTATAAAAATAACAATTACATCTAAAATCTGCTTTAATTTGCATAATGTACTATGCACTGTATTTTTTCAAAGTATTCCAAAACTTTAGTATTATGTTATTTAGCGAAATTAAACTTTACATTTCTAATAGCTTATTGAAATATACATTATTTATTCATCGATATACTGACGCATTAAAAACTCACTTTATAATTGTCTTTTTTTTATTTACAACCCTCTTAAGAGTTTAAATGTTTTCTGTCGTAAAAAAAAAACCATTTCAGAAATATTTCTGTCGCATATATAGGATGAAAGAAGCAGCAAATGTCCACCCTGAAATTGAAAGTCAATAGTAGGATGTAAGTAATAGTAATTTGGAGTAAAACGTTTACGTAAAAACACCAAATATCTTCTGAATGACAGAGGTAAGTGTTTTTTTTTTTTAGCCAGCTGAATTCCCTGAGCCTGTTCACAAAGATAACTAGCAATTGCTTCCAAAGCAATATGTTCTATTGCTGGTATCAATGTAGCTTCACCTGAGCTCTCTTATTAACGAGACAGATCAAGCACAGAGGGGTGCTAACAAAATCCGGGGATCTTGTTGACTCCCCTATTGGGGTGAGGTAGACACTCTTGGTGGTAGTAATGGTTTTGACTTAACTATTCACCTCCTGATAGAACTTCTTGTTTCACTCTTCACTTTTCTAATATTTGTGATCTGAACTCCAATCTTTCATCTGTGGAACAGCACTAGGGTACATCCCTCACTAACCTCTACCTTCTCTCTGAAACCCAGCGGTCTAGCCATGCTTCCCCTGACCCATTTCAAATGTCTCACTATGACCTGTTTTCTCGTTTCCGTTTTAATGGTGGGGTCTGTGCCTACTGGAACTCTAACATCTCTATTGCAAGGCTCATGGATCTTTAATCTCCTGACTCTGATGCTCTCTGGCTGAAGATCAATCTCTCCACTATCACTGTATTCCTTTGCATCTGCTACTGCTCTGCTAAGGCCACTGACTTAGAGTCTTTCATTGAATATCCATCCTCTTGCCATGAGTCCTTCCTATTTTCTCTCTCGCATACTGAACCTTTCTATAATGGGGACTACAATGTACACTAAATTAAGTGGCTTAATTCATCTCACACTGATGTGGGCTGGAGTGAGGCACTTACTCTCTCTATTACCCACGATCTGGAGCTGATTATCAAACATCCTATTCGTGTTACTGATCACCATAAACATGCAGCTAAGCCTCTTAACGTATTTTTTTTTACTTTTAATCCTTCTAACTAATATTTTGTGCTCTCCCCTCTAGGAAAATCTGACCACTCTATGAACGCAAAATTTTCCAGTTACACTCCCCCTCCATTAATTCCTCTTACTCAGAGCCGCCTTTGGCACTTTGAACATAGCTAACACGATGATTTGCATAACTATCTTTATTGACTTCCCATGGAATGACTACTGCTTTCAGACTCGCAACCCTGATCAGGTAGCTTTAAAAGTTGCGAGAGATAACCTTGGGAATGGAGGTGTTCATCCCTACTCTATGAAACCTATTTTCTCCCATATTCCTTGGTTTACCAGTGCCAGCTATATGACTATTCAGGCCAGGGATCAGGCATATCGGCCGCACCAAGCCTTTCCTTCTGCTTTAAGTAGTTCTGTTTTTTTTTACAGCTAAAAATCTCTGTACTGCTCAGATTCGAAGGTGTAAAGCTTCCTTTTTAAGAATGTAAGTTGATAGCCTCATCTCCTCTCCCACTGATAAATGCTTCTGATCCTTTGAAAAGACTCTTCAAAAACTTCTACTTTGTTCTCCCACTTTGGCTTCCATAAGCTATTCCAGCACACCTGTCCCACATACCTTACCCCTCTCTAACCGTATGCACTCCGTTCTTTCTTCACTCAAAGTCCATAAGGCTCTTAAGGCACTTGGACCCGATTGTATCAATACAAGTTTCCTTTAGGAGTTTATAGATGAACTGGCCCTCGTTTGTTACCTACTTTTTCGCCTCATTTTATCAACCAGTAGATATCCTTCATCTTGGAAACATGCTCTAGTTCAACCTCATCCTAAATATTGTGACTGCTCTATTACTTCAAACTACCTACCTATTGCCCTAACCTTTTCTATCGCTAATGTATTCGAAACTTTGCTAAATTCTCGCCACTTGGAATGTCTTTAATCTAACTCGCTAATCTCCGATCACCAGTACGGCTTCCACAAGGCAATATCCTCTGGTGACCTCCTGTCCTGTCCTACTCATGCATGATCATTTTTCTCTCAAGAAATGTGGGGAATTCTATGTCGTCGCTCTTGATATTTCTAAGGGTTATGACAAAGTCTGGCACATGGCTCTCTTAGCCAATCTCCCTGCTTATGGCTTTACCCCTTCTCTTTGTTCTCTGATTTCCAGTTTTCCTTTTGTCAGTTTTATATCTGTGGTTGTAGACGGTGCAACAACTAGCTCATTCCTCATTACCAGTGATCTTTCACAGAACTCTGTTTTTTCACCTTCTCTGTTCCATCTCTTCATCAAAGATTTCTTCAGTCATCATCATCCTCTCCTCTCCACGCCTTGGTAGACGATTCTATCCCTAATTTTTCCTCTGCCTTTTCTTCACAACCTTCATATGCTACTCGTGATCAGTCTTGTATCACGCTTTCTTTTTTGCTGGCGTCACACATAGCCAAAATTCCCGACCCGACTCTTAAGACCGTCTAAAGACGGAATCCTCCCGGCAGCAATGACGTCATTACGATAATCGGGTGTAATCGTTCGTCCGCGTACGACGGAATCCTAATGGTCCTACGTAGTTTAAAACAATCGAGGGGGTCCTGAACTGTCGTGGAGGGCCTACGATAATTGGCTGCTGCACCCAATAATCTCCGTGACTCGGAAGACCAAATCAGTCGTAGAAGACTGCGTACGACGGGTAAGATCGATCTTCTTGATCGTACGCGGGCGTAGGAGAAGGCGTATGCCCGCGTACGATCCAGAGGATCAATCCTACCCGGCGTACGCAGTCCTCCGGGTCTGGAACCGTTAAAAATTTAAAAATTCGCCTATACGTCTGACAGCGCAGTACGAAAAGACAGCACGCGCATGCGTGGTCTCATTTCTGACAACCCAGTCCTGGGTGTTCAGTTTTCCTGCTCCGCTTGCTGCATTTCTTATTGTTTTAGCATGATATTAGTGCATTTCTTATTGTTTACCATGATATTAGTGCACTTATTTTTTCCCTCATGTGTTCTTGCAGTGACAGTGTTGTTAAATTTCATTTTTTGCTGTTGTATTTTGATGTGGTTCCCCATTCCAGTGCCTTTTACATTTGTTTACATAAGAATATGTAGTCAATTGGTTTTTTATTTGAGTATTCTCATATGTAATTTTTTCAGTACACTTATATTATTACCTGGGGATATGCCTTGCCATACTTGTGTATTTTCTCATAATGAAATTTATATATTTTTGTACAGTATATATTTTTGTATCTTAAAGATAAAATTATTATTTTCTGTTCATTTCCTGTTTATTACTTATATCATCATTTTACTATAATATATATTTATATATGACCATTAATATTGGTCATGCAATAAAGCATATATTTCCCATATAATACTGTGAAATCAATATGTCAAAATATGAATTAATCAAATCCATAAATGTGTCAAACAAAATATATGAAATATATTAACATACATGGCCAACATATATTTACTTATATATATAAGTAGCTGAAGTGCCAGATATATAAATCAGGGTTATACTTTCACAAATATCCCATATATATATATATATATATATATATATATATATATATATATATATATATATATATATATATATATATATATATATATATATATATATATATATATATATATATATATATATATATATATATATATATATATATATATATATATATATATATATATATATATATATATTTTATATATTATATATATATATATATATATATATATATATATATATATATATATATATATATATATATATATATATATATATATATATATATATATATATATATATATATATATATATATATATATATATATATATATATATATATATATATATAGATATATATATTTATTGTTCACTAGGATCAATTCTAACATAATTATATAAATGGAAAAGTAAGGGCAAATATAACTATACCAAACTACTTTTTATTTGCATTTACCAGTACATACAACTTACATTTGAAGGATTCTGTGAATGACAAAGATGAAACATTATTGCATTATTAAATGTAAAATATTAAACTTAATATCTTCTCAGTATAAAATAATGAAAATGAAACATATTAAGATCAGTTATTGTAATATGTGAAAAACAAATGACTTAAAATAAATTACATATCTATATGGGAATAAAATGCTAAAATTAGAGTTACAAACGTCGTCCTTTAAACCATTCTCTCTTGCCACGATACCCTTCCTTCGGGGGAATTACAGTATTCCTCCCGACTGCGTACAATCCCCTACAAACGTGTGCGTTCCCCTACAATGGGTCGGGAGCGTCGGGAGCATGGTCGGCCCAGTCGTAACGGTCAAAAATTTAAATTTCCCGTTTTCTATGATGAGACTTACGTTTGCGTACGATCAGTCGTACGCTAAATTACGCATCCAAACGACTCCGTATGACTAAAATTACGATCCATAGGACTGCTTACGCGGACATACGACGCACTTCCGACAGGCACAGGAATGCACCTGTCGGCTAAAAAATCTGCCGGATCTCCAAGGATTGAGCGAAGATTCCGTCGGAACGCGGTCTTAAGAGTCGGGTCGGGAGTTTTGGCTATGTGTGACGCCAGCATTACTCTCAACTCCGACTTGCAGAGGGTAGCTGATTCGGCACTTAAAATTTAGTTCAATGCAATGCATCCAAGGCAGTTTCTGGCTAGCACTTTACCTTCTACTCCTCTTGATAGTCTTATTGACTTCGAATCTAACGAAATTTACCATCTAAAGTCTATTAGCTATTTAGGAATCCATTCTAGCTTGTTATGAAGGATTCATATAATCCAAACTTCTAAATCTGCATCTAAAAACTGGGGGTTTTGCTTAGATTTCGTTATAACTTTTCTTCATTGCAGTTACTTAAAATCCCTGCTTAGAATGCTGCTCAAACATCTGGGGTTCTTCTGCTTATACTTATCTCCTTGATTGGGTTGAATCTAATGCAGTTAGACTCATCAATGACTCTTCTGTTACTTATAGTCTGGACTCTTTTTTCTTTGCCGCAAAGCATCATTCTTTCTTTTTGCTATCACTTCTTCTTCCATCTCTGCTCTGGTGAGTTGGCGAGTTGCATTCCTCCTCCACTGCCATGGCCACGTAACACTCACTAAGAGGCTTTTTCTCACAAGTACTATGTGGAGATTTGTAGCTCGCAGATTGGTCGGTGCAGCGACTTCCTCCCATCCAACTTCAGATTCTGGAACTCTCTTCCTCCTTCTGTTTACCCTAATCCTCATAACCTATCTTCCTTCAAAGAGCAGATCTACCGTCAACTCAGGCCCTATTCCTGCCTTATATCTATGTCCTCAGTACTTTGACTATTCATTCAGATTGTCCTTTTCCTATAATGCATCATTACCTCATCTCTGCCTTGCCCTTACCCCTCTGTTTTTCGCTCATCTTAATGTTTTCTTTGTGCCCTTGCCTATATTGATGAGGACAATAATCTTGCTTGTCCCATTGCTACACTCAAGAAATAAAAAAAATTAGGAAAACTCCGCACTGGTTGTCATGAGGAGCGCTGTTGTCAGTTTAGCTTACTTAAGCAATCTTTATCTATAGGCAAAAATTTTACTATAATGGTAGTCATATCTCCATATCCTAACCGGGTATCACCAACCCCAAAGCCACATAGTACTTTACTATTACATGACTCACAACAACGAAAATCTACAAACCAATTATGTACTGACGATTCAGTTAACATCACTATATATAAACAAGGAAGTGAAAAGATAAATATCGGTTGTAGTGCAAGTAAGTCTGAAAGTGACGAGCAAATAAATGCTGGTTCGATCCCAGCTGCTGAGCGTTAGAACGGGCCTTAATCTCCCAGCTCCATCCATGTCTGATTCCAATCACATTCCTAGGAACTAAATGTGACACAGGAAATGGAAAAAAAATAGAGGATATTTTAATAATAATAACATGGAACTATGCAAGCTAAGACCATTAAAACAATGGAATAGAATAAAAGAATCTAATATTCAAATATTTAAATCAAGTTCACAAAGTAAATCTGCTCTTTTGGTGATTCTGTATATATCTTCATATATCCAACAGAGTTATAGAGCGAAAATCAATAGAAAAGTATTCAGACCCAGAATTATCATGATTTGAGGGACTGAAAAAAAAAACATAACTAGTAACTAGTGATAAACTTACAAATCTGTCATGTTTCGAATTGTCATCAACTACCAACTTAATTAAACTGATCTCTCCCTTTAAAAAATATCCAATGAACTTACAGAGAACCTCTTGCATATGTAAATGGAAGATGTATATCCACGAAGGAGGAAATGCAGGTGGAGAATTTTGGATGAGGTCACAGAATTTGAAGAGATTTTTTATTGCTTTCTCATTAATATTCATATTGGCATGTAGAACGCAATATAAAAAGTTCATATTATCTTACTTTTATTAATTTTGCAGCTTAAGTTTGTGACTCATAGGATATTTCTGTCAATTTTCCAGATACAGTTGGCAAGTACGCCCATAAGTTAATATGAAAGGGAGAACACAGATTGATGAGATATACAGGGTGTCCACAAAGTTTGGGTACATAGGAAATTTCACTATTTTATTTATTTATGTTATTTTTCCTCTCCAGATCGAATGATGGCTCTGTCTAAAGAAGAACGAATCGAGTTGGTACTCTTAAGTGGACGAGAAGGAGGGTCTTATCGCAAAATTGCAGAAGAATTTAACCTTTGACACCCTCATAGGCAACCTATTTATTTTACTGCCGTCGGGAAATTGATCAAGATATTTAAAGAAACAGGCATTGTCTTGGACAAACCTCGTTCCGGACGACCAAGTACTCCAGATGAAACGAAAATGACTGTCATGGCCAAGGTTTATGCTAGCCCAAGGAAATCACTTCGCCGGACATCCACGGAATTGGGTATTCCAAGGTCAACTATCCACAAAATCCTGATATAGGAGAAGCTTCATCCGCACAAGTGACAGATATTGCATCACTTAAATGAAGACGATCCCTATAGACGTATGCAGATGTGTGAATGGTTTTCAAATATATTGAATGAAAATATAAATGACACTTTTCCTCACTGGATTGGAAGAAGAGGTCATGTGGAGTGGTCCCCTCGTTCACCAGACCTTTCTCACCTTGACTTCTTTTTCTGGGGTATGTTGAAAGAGAAGGTTTACTCAATGAAGATTACAGATTTGAACCACATGAGAGAACAAGTAAAACAAACAAACAAGCAAACAAACATTTATTTCCATTTTGTACAATGGTTATTCAACATTAATAGTAACTTATGAGTAGACATGTATTTAAACTAATAAATAAGAGGGTAATACAAATAGTTAAATTAAATGTAACTTTCATAGAAAATAATAATGCTGTAATAAAAATGTTAACAATAATGTTAATAATAAAGTAGCAAGTATGACACAGGATCGTTATTATCGGCATCATTTCCACATTTGTTTTCCTTACAATGAGAATAATTAGTTCTTAATGAGCACCAACTATTTGTCCAAAGGAAAACTATATAGTTTGCCTTTGAAAGCTGCGAAGGAGGATGCATTTTTAAGATGCTCTGGAATATTATTCCATAGTGTTGGCCCTTTGATAGTGATCATCTTTGAACATGCTTCTATGTTTGTTCTGTGAATAAAGAGCTCACTTCTCTGTCTTGTGATGGTTCCCCTTATATCCCTGACCGTTTTTAAATCAAATAGCCAGCTAGGATAATGATGGTCCAACATTTTGAATACAAAAACATAAATAGCATAGGCAACCTTGTTTTCTGCCCTCAGCAACCCAAGTTTATTGAGAGCTGGTGTGATGTGGTCATATTTTCTTATTCCTCCCAGGGCAACTCGAGCTGCAAAATTAATAAGCTTCTGTATTCTGTTTATCTGAGTCTTAGTGGTAGCTCCCCAAACAGTTGTGCAGTAATTAATGTGACTTAGGGCTAGAGATTCAACAACAATTATTCGAGTGGTAGTCTCAAAATTGTCTTTTATACGTGATAAATACATTAATATTCCTGTAACCTCTTTGCATTCTTTATCTATGTGGGAATCAAACAACATGTGGTTATCAAATTGAATTCCTAGGGTTTTGACTGTTTTGCTAGGTGTGGTAATATTGTCGCAAAAATTAATTGTTGTGTTTTCTGGAATTTGTGCTATGTGGAACCCTGAACCAATAAACATGCACTGTGTTTTACTTTCGGTAATTAACAGCCCAATTTCTTGAAAATAGGTTTTAATTTTTGACAGAGTGTTTTCTGCTCTTAAAGTTAGCTCTGGGAGATTATTAATATCATCACTAAGGAGTAGTTGAGTGTTATCTGCATATTGTACGACTAGACAGTCAGAAATGAAAGAAGATAGATCATTTACGTAAATGGAGAAGAGGATAGGACCAAGTACTGATCCCTGTGGAACACCAAATGATAAATTTTTTGGCACAGAGATAATATTGTTAAGACGTATAGACTGTTTACGATTAGATAGATACTCGCTAAACCAGCTTGGATCAATATTTAAGTTAGTACATTTACTTAAAAGAATTTCATGGTTTACACATTCGAAGGCTTTTGATAAGTCCAATAATGCAATCAGAGATATTTTTTTCATATCTATGTTATTATAGATACTATTCGTAACTTTGAGCAGTACAGTTTCCGTAGAGAGTTTCGGTCTGAAACCATGTTGGTTAATGGCTAATAGTCTATTTTACTCTAAATATGACATTAGTTGGCATGCAACAATTTTTTCTAATATTTTTGAAAAAATGGGTAGCAGGGAAATGGGACAATAGTTTGCCACATCTTCTCTGTCCCCCTTTTTATGCAGAGGTATTACATGTGATATTTTCCAAGAGTCAGTAAACTTTTTAGTAACAATGGAAGTGTTCATAATAGTTAGAATATAGGATGCAATCATGGGTAGAACATCTTTGATGAACTGAAATGGTATACCATCTGAACCATAAGAGCCAGAGTTTCTTAGGCTCTTTATGGTAAGAATTAGGGTGGCACAAATGATAGGATTTATCTTGAAGTACTCTCTTGTGCTTACATTGGAAGAATTGTCATTTAAGCAATTACTCATATTCACTGAGTTGATGCTTTCTTGGGTTTTTTCATATGTATTTTTGCCAACGTTAGTAAAATAGTTATTAAAGTTTTCAGCTTTGTCTTTCAACTCCGTAATTTTCATAACTTTCTGAGGTACTCTTTTCATTATCAGTAGGTGTGGCGAAATCGACGGCAGTGCAGACCTATTCAATCGAGTTCACTTGAATTTTGTAAAGCGCATCAAATTATGCATTGAAAATTATGGAAATCATATTGAAAATATTATTTATTAACATTAGATTTAAATAAAATTCTTTTGTTTTAAAAGTATGTGATAATCTCCTGCATAATTTGATGCGCTTTACAAAATTCAGGTGAACTCGACTGAATAGGTCTGCATTGCCGTCGATTTCAGTGTCCAAGACACTGCCTGTTTCTTTAAATTTCTTGATCAATATCCCGACGGCAGTAAAATAAATAGGTTGCCTATGAGGGTGTCGAGGGTTAAATTCTTCTGCAATTTTGTGATTAGACCCTCCTTCTCGTCCACTTAAGAGTACCAACTCGATTCGTTCTTCTTTAGACAGAGCCATCATTCGATCTGGAGAGGAAAAATAACATAAATAAATAAAATAGTGAAATTTCCTATGTACCCAGACTTTGTGGACACCCTGTATAATAAATATATCTTAATGTTTCTTTAATTTGTGAATTTACACCATATACCTAATTGAGGTATGAAAAAGGAGAGCAGTGACCCTCTCTCTAATAACCATCTTTTAAACTTTATTCTCTCTATGTAATCAGGAAAATTATAAAGCAGAAGACTGGCACTCATTCCTTGTTCTACCGGTTTATATTCATTTGAAAATGATAAGTCAACTAATAACATCTCTGTTCTGAGCTACACTACAATCTAGGCCGCAGCTTTGAGTATTAAAGATGAAAGCCAATTAGTATATAGCATTGCAATTTACTTAGGAATATCTTCTCAAGCAACTTTCAAATACAAACTAGAAGCTGGAACAAAAGGGGATGGATGTAGGTAAGGGGAATTATAGCAATTAATTCCCTCTGAAAAGGGAAGACGCAACCAATGAGCTTCAGATTTAATTTCCCATTCCTAAATAACTTCAATTTCCCGCCAAACTGCTGATTCCAATCCTCAAGGGATATTTTAATGCTTTAAGTGAAATAAACTTACCTAAGCTTTCATTTTCTGTGCATTATTAAATGATTTTCCAAGTTATGTATATCACAAGAACAATTTAAATATGAATGGCATTACTCTTTCTAGCAAAGCCATTAGTTTAACGTGGCTTTAAAATTAAAAGTTTCAAAAATGTGAAAGTTTAACGGCTACCCGTCACTTGTGGCCTGGTTACAAAGATGTCCTCAATGTCTATACAATAGCAAAGGGTTTTTTTAAACCCTAAGCATGAAATATGGTTAGATTAGAGATCAGACAGTATTCTTGTCATGATTCTATTCTGGTCACAATTCTATTCTAGTTTTGGACACCTAGCAAAGCAGTAATAAATCTAGGTATTCACTTTGATAAATATACGTTGTTTGATTCCCATATAGATAAGGTATGAAAAAAGGTTACAGAAAGACTAATGTACTTATCACGTATAAAAGACAATTTTGAGACTACCACTAGAACAACTGTTGTTGAATCTCTAGCCTTAAGTCACATTAATTACTGCACAACAGTTTGGGGAGCTACCACTAAGACTCAGATAAACAGAATACAGAAGAATATTAATTTTGCAGCTCGAGTTGCCCTGGGAGGAATAAGAAAATATGACCACAACACACCAGGTCTCAAAAAACTTGGGTGGCTGTGGGCAGAAAACAATTTATGTTATAGTATGCAAAATTTTAAACCATCATTATCCTAGCTGGCAATTTATTTTAAAAACAGTCAGGGATATAAGGGGAACCAACGCAAGACAGAGAAGTGAGTTCTTTATTTAGAGAACAAACACAGAAGCAGGTTAACAGATGATCACTATTAAAGGGTCAACACTCTGGAACGATATTCCAGAGCATCTTAAAAAAGCATCCTCCTTCGCAGCTTTCAAAGGCAAACTATATAGTTTCCTTTTGGACAAATAGTTCCTGCTCTCACATTAATTAAATTTTTGATTTAATGCAATTTCCCTTAACTTATCCTCTCTATATGTAAACTGATATTGCCTTCTTTGTTCTCTAAGTTAAGAATTAATTATTCTCATTGTAAGGAATACAAAAATGGTGATAATGCCGATAATAACGATCATATATCGAGTGCTATAATTACTACTTTATCATTAACATTATTGTTAACATTTTTATTATTGTATTTTTATTTTCTAGGAAAGCTATATTTATTTTAACTGTATGTATTACCCTCTTACTTATTAGTTCAATTACATGTCTATTTATGAGTAACTCTTAACTTGTATAAAAATGGCCATTGTACAAAATTGGAAATAAGTGTTTGTTAGTGTGTTTGTTTGCTTTCTCAATTTTGTTTTAATTCTGCCCTCTTCCCACACAGCTTTGTATTTACTGTATTCAATCTTATTATAAATTTTAAAACCATTTATTCCATCTTAGGGACATTTATACGTTTTTTTTTTTCATACAAAAGCCTTACCCAATTCACCGTCTTAAGGATTTATAAGCAACTTGTGCCACTGTAGAGTTAAGGAATGATTAGGAAATATTGGTCCAGCTCTGCCAGTTGCCACTTCAATGCATCCTTTTTCTCTGACCCTCCAAGATTTTTGTGTTTTCTTATCTTTTAAGCAAATTTATATTTCAGTGAAAGTATATGCTCCTACTGTGAAACATGCTCTCAGGATGTTTGTTCTAGGATCTTGGTGCAAGAATCTTTGATTTGCTTTGCTTCAGAGTTTATGTAAAGTCTTGCACAAAGCCAAAAACACACATTATAG
>JAXCGZ010012221.1:7500-10000 GCA_037179515.1 Halocaridina rubra | reverse complement strand
TAAAAGGCTACCAAGGAACCAAAAGGTGGCATTTAAGAAAATGTCAAATTCCTCGGTTGGAAGGAGCAAAGGCTCTCACTTCTAAAATGACTAAAAAATAACAACCTTCGAGGAACGACAAAGGTTGCCAAGATATCAAAAGCAATTTGCAAGACAAAGGAGGGGGAGGAGCTTTCAAAAAAGAAAAGGTGTATTCTCAATGCAGATGTAGATAGACAAACAAACAAACAAACATTTACTTCCATTTTTGTACAATGGTTATTCTCCTAAAAGTAAAAGTAACTTATAAGTAAACATGTAATTGAACTAATAAGTAAGAGGGTAATACATACAGTTAAATTAACTGTACCTTTCCAAGTAAATAATAATGCTGTAATAAAAGTTTTAACAATAATGTTAATAATAAAGTAGTAATAATAACACTCGATACAATATCGTTATTATCGGCATCATCACCATATTAGTTTTCCTTACAATAAGAATAATTAGTTCTTAATTTAGACAACACACATGTCGATTTCAGTTTACGTATAGAGATGTTAGAGTTAAGGGAAATTGCATTAAATCATTAAATTTAATTTATATTTGAGCAGCAACTATTTGTCCATAAGAAAACTATATAGTTTGCCTTTAAAAGCTGTGAAGGAGGATGCATTTTTAAGATGCTCTGGAATATTGTTCGAGAGTGTAGGCCCTTTAAAAGTGATCATCTTTGAATCTGCTTCAGTGTTTGTTCTCTGAATAAAGAGCTCACTGCTCTGTCTTGTGTTAGTTCCCATTATATCCCTGACTGTTTTTAAATCAGATAGCCAGCTATGATTTCACCTTATAATTTTGCATTCTGATGCAAAGAATATTGTATCCCTAATATGTTGGATATCAAATTAGTTTTTCTGTATGATGCAGATACGACCTCGTCCTGCCAGGATTCAAAGAAAAAGTTATTCTATAAAGTGGGGAATAAAATCATATTCATTTTCATCATGAGGAGACTATAGAAGCATGCTATCATGCATCATAAGACAATGACCTTAAAAAAAAATGGGATGTAGATTACATTTTTTCACTAAGAAGTGTGTTACTTTTATTTCAGTATTAATTTTTGTACTCGTTACAAGCAATAAAGTTCTCATCTACTTTAATAACAATGTCATCTGGGATGAAAGAGAGAGAGAGAGAGGGGGGGGGAGAGTTTAATAACTGTGAGCAAATTAAGCTTAATACTTGTGCATTTCGGCTTCTTATAAAAAGACACCATCTCCTCGAAAGTTACCCTCCCTCTCACCATACTAATAATTAACCTCGTCCCACTCTTTGATAATCTTCTCTTAATCATAAAATCCTTCACGCTCAGAAAATATCACGAATATAATATAACCAACATACATAAATGGAGAAAATTCCTCCTTGAAAACAGTGAACAAGAAGCTGGACACACAGTCAGGAAGAGCTGAAGTGACTAAACATATGGCTCGTATAGCATCTCTCTGTCATACCCATTTTAGGATATTTCATGATCCACTGATGACCTTCTGTACTACCTCACTCATGTAAGATCATTTTCTCTGGGGAAGTATGGGGAATCCATTGTCGTCTCGTTTGATATCTCTAAGGCTTTTTGCAGAGTCTGTTACAAGGCTATGTTGGCCAAACTCCCTGCTTATGGTTTTACCCACTTCTCTCTCTTCTCTGATTTCCAGTTATCTTTTTCACTTCTATATATCTGTTATTGATGGCAGCGCAACATCTAGCTCATTCCAAGATACCAGTGGTATGCCAGGGGGCTCTGTTCTTTCATCTGCTCTGTTCCTTCTCTTCATCAATCATCATCTTCACTCATCCATCTTCCTCTCTTCTTCATGCCTATGTTCTGCTTTCTCTTCACAACCTTCATCTGCTACTCAAAATCAGTATCGTATGACTCTTTCTTCTACCCTCAACTCGTATTTGGAGAGGGTATCTGACTGGGGAACCAATTTTTTTATTTTTCATTTAATGCCTCCAAGACATAGTTTCTTGTTAACTCTTTATCTTCTTTTCCTCCTTATAACAATATTGTCTTCGAAAGTAGCAAAATTCATCCTCATAAGTTTATTAACATTTTAGGAATCTAGAAAACCGCTAACTTCCCATGGGAAAGTCACATAATCCAAAATATATGAATTTGCATCCCCAAAAATGTTGGCTCTCTTCCGTATTCGTCAATACTTTACCTCTCTTCAGTTACTTAAAATCTACAAAGGACCCATCCGTCCCTGGTTAGAATTCTGTTCGAACATCTGGGGTGTAATTTTTTGTACTGATCTCCTTGATAGGGTTGAATCTAAAAAAATCACACATAACACTGACCTTTCTCTTACTTTTAATCTGGATTCTCTTTCTATTTGCCATAAGGTATCATCCCAATTTTTTTTCTATTGCAACTAATTACAACGTTGCTCTGATGAGTTGGCTAATTGCATCCCTCCCACACTGCCGAGGCTGTGTAGCTCGTCAAGTG
>JAXCGZ010012220.1:10000-35570 GCA_037179515.1 Halocaridina rubra | reverse complement strand
GCCGTATACTAAATCAAATTGATAATTCGTCTCTTTATGCTACCTTATGTCAAATCGATTCTGTATCTGAGATTCTTATCAAAATATCTTTATTTTCAAAGGTATATAATCAACGTTTATATTCCATTGCAAATGTGTTAAATCTACGATCTTAAGCGCAACTCCTTCTTACATTAGATTTAGAACTCCTGTAAGTCTAAGTTAGTTATAAATACACCAAATATATTTATAACTATGAACATTTATTAGTTATTATGAAATAGCTTCAAATGAAGATTCATTACTAGTTTTTTTCTTTGGTTATGCTCTCTTTCTCAGTTTCGTTTCAAATTTATACAATTTTTCAGTTAAGCATATGAATAAAGTCAAAGTTTTCTCTTTGTAAGTTTTGACGGATATTACCTACCGGTGCATTATTGTAGATATTAACTAAACTTTAGAATATTCAAGAAATCTTCAACAAATAATAATGGAAGCGGAGGTTGTCTGATGATGCAAATTCGATCTGCTCAGCACAAGTATCAGTCGAACTTGCATTGCTTTGAATATTCATATCAACCTACTCCCTTAAGAGGCGTAAAACAAAAAATTTTTGTTGATTTTTTTCATAGTAATATGATATAAGATAATATATCATTATGAACACCGATTACAGCCCTTGGAAGAGCAAGGTAGCTCTCCCTTGTGCTGGTTCCAAACCAGGAAAAATGGAGAAAGTTGGTGTAATTATCAATTCTATCTATCTACCTTGCCTGTTTCCCCTTTTAATTGGGGGTAGCCGACATCAAAAAAAGAAAACAATAAGGGGATTACTTTGCTCTATGGGCAATGACGAGGGAGCTAGCGACCGTTCAGATGGCACTGCTGGCGTGCCGCTTAAATAGTGCCATAACCAAATACAAGTCTCCTATAGAGCTAATGCGAAACAGCGACTCCATCTTCACTTATGAGCAAGTATAGATTAAAAAAAAAACATTTACACCAGTTCACATTGCGTTAGGAAGAAACACACAAAATAATCCCAATATTTCAGAGCGGTATAATTACAAAGTTTTTACATGAGGCAGAAAGAAGAGTGTTCTCGTTAATAGTTCTTGATTTGTAGATTCTTACCGAGTTTATAAGATAGTAGGCATTATAACACTCTGTTAGGGTCGATTAGGTTAGGTTTGGTTTGGTTTGGATAAGTTAGAAAGCCAGTTTCCACAACACTAAAAGCAGAGGGCATATTACCCTCTGAAAATGCGATAAGTTAGGTTAGTTAAAAAGAATTCAGATTGGAAAATGCTGTATTCGTGCAATTTAAATGAAGAATTCTGGCATCATTACGCTGTGTTCAGCTAAGTTAGGCTAGGTCATAGATGGTCGAGAAAGTGATTAAATATCAAAATGATCCACAACTTCGGAAATTACATAATACATTTAATTTTGCTGAATATATTAGAGTAGACATGTTAAAGACAATAGTCATATGTTGCATTTACTATTGCCATTGAGCTGAAACACACAGGTGCTGGGACGTTGAATTTAACATTTTAGTTTGACTGATTTATGCCATTTAGCAAACTAACCTTTGTGCTTGCTGGATATGCTGAAGATTTTTTTATTTTTATTTTACTTCAGTTTTCATTTATCATCCTCCGTTTACTGCCTGTGGTGATACTTTGGTATACTTATAAAGGTGTCGGTAAGAGTGTACTGGGGAAATTGGAGAGAGAGAGAGAGAGAGAGAGAGAGAGAGAGAGAGAGAGAGAGAGAGAGAGAGAGAGAGAGAGAGAGAGAGAGAGAGAAGAGAGAGAGAGAGAGAGAGAGAGAGAGAGAGAGAGAGAGAGAGAGAGAGAGAGAGAGAGAGAGAGAGAGAGAGAGAGAGCGTATCATAAATCACCCAAGCAATCTTTAATGGCTTTCCATGACATTATCTGAATCATTGACACATATTCCCAAATTATTTGCCGCATACAGAATAAAAAAAATATCTCTCCTTTCAGTACGAGATCATCTTCTTTGATTCTGTTTTATATATCGTCTGGATTTCAAAATAGTACGTTTTCAATCACATAGTGATTAGATATTGAAAAATCAGTTTTTAAGACTTAAAGTGTATATTTTGAGGCTCTCTCTCTCTCTCTCTCTCTCTCTCTCTCTCTCTCTCTCTCTCTCTCTCTCTCTCTCTCTCTCTCTCTCTCTCTCTCTCTCTCTCTCTCTCTCTCTCTCTCTCTCTCTCTCTCTCTAAGCTCTCTCTCTCTATCTATCTATCTATCTATCTATCTATCTATCTCTCTCCATGTATCTAGCTATTTACCTTACTATCTCTCTCTCTAGCTCTCTCTCTCTCTCTCTCTCTCTCTCTCTCTCTCTCTCTCTCTCTCTCTCTCTCTCTCTCTCTCTCTCTCTCTCTCTCTCTCTCTCTCTCTCCAATGTACTTTGGAAATAAAGGCTTATTATTATTATTATTATTATTATTACTCTCTCTCTCTCTCTCTCTCTCTCTCTCTCTCTCTCTCTCTCTCTCTCTCTCTCTCTCTCTCTCTCTCTCTCTCTCTCTCTCTCTCTCTCTCTCTCTATATATATATATATATATATTATATATATATATATATATTATATATATATATATATATATATATATATATATATATATATATTATATATATATATATATATATATATATATATATAATATATATATATATATATATTATATATATATATATATATATATATATATCTATATATATATATATATAATATATATATATATATATATATATATTATATATATATATATATATATATATATAATATATATATATATATATATACTATATATATATTATATTATATAATCAATTTTATGGGATTCTTCCTAAACATTCAGAATTTTGTATTATATCAGTAACAGTTTTTGCACTGAGGACGACCTTAACATGTACAACTCTAACAATGTGTTTAGTATTGCTAAACATAGTTCAGGCAGTTTACGAGATTATTCGACAATTCAGGGCCCTCCTGTCCTATCTTACTCATGTGTGGTCATCTCTCTGGGAACTATGGAAATCCTTTGTCGTCGTCCTGATATCTCTAAGGCTTTTTACAGAGTCTGGCACAAGGCTCTGTTGGCCAAACGTCCTACCTATGGATTTACCCCTTGTCTCTGTTATCTGCTTTCCAGTTTTCTTTCTGACCGCTTAATATCTGTGGTTGGTTGACGGTGCAACATCTTGCCCGTTGCCTGTTACCAGTGGTGTTCGACAGAGCTCAGTTCTTTCACCTACTCTGTTTCTTCTCTTCATCAATGATATTCTTCAGTCTCCATCTTCCTCTCTTCTTCATAACTTTGCCGACGGTTCTACCCTTCATTTTTCCTCTGCCTTTTCTTCACAACCATCATCTGATACTCGTACTCAGTGTCGTATCACTCTTTCTTCTACTCTTAACTCCGATTTGCAGAGGGTATCTGAGTGGGGCACCCAGAATTTATTTAAATTTAATGCCCCTAAGACACAGTAACTGGATATCTCTTTATCTTCTTCTCCCCCTAATACCCCCATTATCTTCGAAACTAAGGAAATTTACCCTCTTATAATTTCATCAACATATTAGGAATCCATATAGCCTCTAACTTGCCTTGGAGGAATCACATGATTGAGATTACTAATTCTGCATCCAAGAAATTGAGGGTTCTGTTTCGTTTTCGTCATTACTTTTCCTCTTTACAGTTAAATAAGACCTATAAAAGTCCTATCCCTTTCTGTTTAGAACGCTGCTTGCACGTTTGGGGTGCTTCTTCTTATACTTATCTCCTTCGTAGGGTTGAAACTAAGGCAGTTTGATTCATTAATGACCCATCTCTTACTTCTAATCTGGATTCTCATTCTCTTCGCCGTAAGGTATCATCCCTTTCACATTTTTATCGCTACTGCTTCAATCGCTGCTCTGATGAGTTGGAGAATTGCATCCCTCCCCCACTGCCGAGGTCACGTAACACTCGCCAAGCCTCGTCTCACAGGTACTGTGTGGTGATTTGTAGCCAGTGGATTGGTCTGTGCAGAGAATGCTTCTTCCCATCTACCTCCATACTCTGGAACTCTTTTCCTCCTTCTGTCTTTGTTAATTCTTATAACCTATTTTCCTTCAAAAAGCGAATCTATCGTTATCTCATTGTCTAATCCTGCCATATCTCTAGGTCCTCAGTACTTTGACAAAAAATTTCAGTCTGTCCTTTTCCTTTGTGTATCATTACCTCATCTTTGCCTTGTCCGTAACCTTTTGTTTTTTCCTTCGTCTTAATGTTTTCTTCGTGCCTGGGCCTTTATTGATGAGGGCAGTTTTCTTGCCTGTTCCGGTGTCACACTCATAATAAAATGCTAATTGCAGGCGATTGTGTTTACAGATGTGTACAATACTTTTTATATCATTAATGTAAAAAAAAAAAATCATATACTGTTCTCATATTTTATGCATAATTAATGGTTGGAGTTTCGTGTCACGAGTGGTTTAACATGTTCCGTAGTTGACTGCATGTTTCTAGAGACCAATACGCCACCACTGCCCTGTGTTTAATGAACTTCGACGACGGTCTGAGGTTAGCAAGGGCATGCACTCAGGGTAAGGATTACATCTGCCAAAACAAGTCCTTCGCAAGAAGGCAACCGTCCTAGCCCTTGGTTGAAAAGGGAGTCCGTGACGTAAAACCGGAACGAACGTGGTTATTAGTTAAATGATTTTTCTCCAGAGATTCCCTCTTGTTGGATAGACCATGCTTATATTTATAGACCGTTTGCTGGTGTGTGGAGTTGATATTTTACTCCTATGAGTCAAGTTCGGTACATTGTGATAATATAATAACCAGCGGATATTCTCCTCATATTTTTTCAGTATCCTTTTTTGTCAATACTGTACCATAATTTCAAAACTTTTTTACTTCCAATCGCTTTGCTCGTTAGAGCTGCTAACTTTTTTTCTTTATCTTCAGCTTTAATCCATTTTTTTTTGGGGGTCTCTGTTTCTATGCTAGGCATTCCATATTTTTCTGTCTCACACATCCAGTTCCCTTAGCCCTTTATCCTGCTTATCATCCGATACTATTCTTCCAATCGAAGCCTTCGGTCTTTCTCTTCCGCTCCTTTGCTCAATTTCCATATCCACAAACCTCCTACATAATGGTCATCTCTTCTACCTCCATGGCCGAATCTTTGTAATCTTCTTTCTTTTACTTTCTTTCCAACTTCCGCTACTTTCACTATCCCTCTAATGTAATCATGTTTGATCTTATCTCTTTTTGTGACTCCACTCATCCATCTCAGAATTCAGATCTCCTCCAATTCCAGTATTCTTTCAGGAGCCTTCTTTATAGGCTACGTCTTGGTCCCGATAAACAATAGCTGGTCTTACTACACTTTGTAATAGCTTCACTTAACCCTCTGCAGTAATCCTTTTGTAGCATAACATTTCTGATGACCTTCTCCAATCATCTGAACACACTGTATTCTATGGTTAACTTTAATCTCTATTTTCATTCACTTTTGATCGATTCCTTCACTAGTCAGGTCTATCAGCACAATTTCATCAGCGAATATTGGGCTCCAAAGGACGTCCATCTCAAAGTCGAAAATGTAGGGACTAAGAGTTAATTCATGATGGAGACCAGACCTTCCCTCTGAAACTCTTCTTTAGTACCAATAGGGCTTCTTACTTGTGTGGTTACCTTTGCATCACATAACTTTTACCACATCTCAAATACTTCTCAGAGACCCTCTTCTCTCTTGCATCTCCATACTTCCTGCCTTGGTACCAAAGTAGCACAGTTTCTCCAAATGAATAAAAACCTATGCGTAATTCTCTCTGTTTTCCCCTATGCTTCTCCGTTTCTTGCTTCACTACTCAAATTGCATACACTGTGCCTATTGTGGTTTCCCTCCTTATTCTCTCTTCTATGGTTCTTTCATATGTCTTCGTAGTATGTAATATCATTTTTATTCAGCGATAATACAGCAATCTTTTTATACTTACCTCCTTGATAGTGTTGAATCTAAGGCAGTCAGACTCATTAATGACCCATCTCCACTTCTAATCTGAATTCTCTTTCTCTTCACTACTTTCATCGCTGCTCTGATGAGTTGGCGAGTTGCATCCCTCCTCCACTGCCGAGGCCGCGTAACACTCGCCAAGCGGCCTCGTCTCACAGGTACTGTTTGGAGATTTGTATCTCGCGGATTGGTCAGTGCAGCGATTGCTTCTTCCCATCTACCTCCAGACTCTGTAGCTCTTTTCCTCCTTCTGTCTGTTTTAATTCTTATAACCTATCTTCCTTCAAAAAGCAAATCTATCTTCATTTCAGGCCTAATCCTGCCATATCTCTAGGTCCTCAGATACTTTGACTATTTATTCAGCGTGGCCTTTCCCTTTGTGTATCATTACCTCAATCTCTGTCTTGTCCTTAACCTTTTTCTTTCCTTCATCTTAATGTTTTCTCCGTGCCTGGGCTATTACTTGATGAGGGCAGTTTTCTTGCCTTTTTCGGTGTCACACTCATAAAACAAAATCTTGTATATCGCCCTTCCCGATGTAGATGTACCATGCGGCTGTTCCTCTAGCTGCCTGACGTTTGTTCTTGCTGATAGATCTTGCACTGTATGTCCGACAGTATCGTCTACCCACTGTTCTACCAAACACTTCCAAACTAAGGCCAATATATCATCAGGTCCTCTTGTTTTTCCTAGTTTTGTCTTTTCAAGTGCTCTCTTAAGTTCTCCTCTGCTGATAAGCGTAACTTTCACCTCTTGAGGATTGCCATCCTCTGTCATTCTTCTAGGATTTTCTCCATTTAATAACTTTTAATAGGTAATCCTCCCTATTTATGCTTTTATAATATCCTCCTTTGACAGAACTCTTCCATTCTTGTCTCTGACCTGTTATATGAGTGTCAGATCATTTGTCGCTTTATCTATATAATTCGCAATCTTACACACACACATACATAAACACACCCACACACACACACAACACACACACACACACACACTCTCTCTCTCTCTCACATACACACACACACACACACACACACATATATATAAATATATATATATATATATATATATATATATATATATATATATATATATATATATATATATATATATATATATATATATATATATATATATATATATATATATATATATATATATATATATATATATATATATATATATATATATATATATATATATATATATATATATATATATATATATGTATATATATATATATATATATATATATATATATATATATATATATATATATATATATATATATATATATATATATATATATATATATATATATATATATATATATATATATATATATATATATATGTATATATATATATATATATATATATATATATATATATATATATATATATATATATATATATATATATTATATTATATATATATATATATATATATATATATATATATATATATATATATATATAAATTCCTTTTACCTTCTTTTTCCAATTTCTTATGAAATTCCTTCATTGCACACCACAACCGTAGCTATTGCCTTTTTTGCTTCTCTCTTTGCACTTTCCCAAGCCAATCTATTTTTCGTCGAATCATTTCTGCCATAGGTTCTCTTTCCTTCCTGCTTTTTTATCTTTTCTGGCGTATCTAGGTTCTATCACCAGGTCTCCTTACTGTTTGGTAGTCTTTGTTTTACTACTATTTGTTATACTACTATATAGTACCTACTTTGAACAGGCATTGGTTTCCTTATCAAGACCATAACTGATGAAGATGGTCTTCCATAATTAATCCCTCATATATCTAATAGTATGCTCAGTGAACTCTTAAATATATTCAGTTACTTCAAAAATGATCGACCTCTCTTAGTAATGCTTCAATAATCTGCAATATTCTTCAGTGTCTTCAAAAATGCATACCCAAAAATCGTGTGTGTGGAAACTTCGCCAACAGCAGGTTTTTAGCTTAGAAATACTGATGTCAGTAAATTTTTCCGAATGGGTTTTTCTTTCTGAAAGCTAAACTATAAATTAATGGCTGACCAGGTGCTGAATGTTCTGAGTGAAAGCTCTGAAATGGTTTTTTGATTTATTAAGGAATTTTCAAAACGGACGTTTTTCCCTTATCAAAGTTCTAGCAAGTTAACATGCTATTCCACCATTGACTCTACACATCTGATGGAATACCCAGTGAGGTAATTTATATATTACTTTTATTACCATCCCCAATACCAAAATAGCAGTTCTTCATAATATCATAGATATGTATAAAATGAATATTGAATATAGATGTAACATTTTTCCATTGTAAGAGTCTCCAAATAAAACTCTCTTTGCCCTTCATGATCCACCTCGTTTGTATTAGCATTCGTGTTGTTATCATATTTCAGACACGTTTAGTGACGCATTATCAGCGTTTTAGAGTCCATTAGAGCTCCCTATCATAATGACGCCGTGTGTAATTATCTAATTTATTGTTCTTTGTCACGGCAGACTTTCATTTAATGAATTTTAGCTATTGCATCGTGTTACCTTTCTCCGTAATCAGAAACGTCTTGTAAATATTGGAAATTCGTGATGCAAGTTGATTTAAGCTTACGAAAAGCAGGTTTTTTTTTCTCTGAACTGCGGGGCTTGATTAATTTTTCACTGTCGAGTTCAGAGCTTCAGGAGATACTGTTGTACCTTTACTTAATATTATTCTTCTGAGGCATGTTACGGATACGATAGGGCTTCTTTCTACACCCGGTCCCAACTGATCATTCCATCATATCCCTATATCGCTCTAGTGAGGAGAAACTCTTTAAACTACTTTTAGAAGATTTACTCAAATGTTGAATATGGCTTGAATGTTCCTTCTGCCATTATAGTTGTTATGTCTCATACTCATTTGATTTAAGATTTTCTCTTAAAATTGTGTGGGTCCTTTGCTCATGTGTCAAGCTATATCATCTATCTATTCTATCTATCTACCTTGGCTGTTTCTCCTTTTAATTGGGGGGGGGGGTAGGCGACATTAAAAAAAAAACAATAAGGGGATAACTTTGCTCTAAGGGCAATGACGAGGTAGCTAGCGACCGTTCAGATGGCACTCGCTAGAGTGCCACATCCCATCCTCCCGACTCTTCCACAACCTGTGTCGCTTCACAACTGCCAACTCCCCTACTAATATTATAATTGATATATCTCAAAAATCTCCATAACTTTTGGTAATGTTGGCTTAATCTTCAAATTTTATTTTTAATGAAAACTGCAATTCATGTCAGTTATAGACGCAAATAATACCAACTATAGAAAAATCTCTTGCAGTATATATTATATTACTCGTTGTTGTTCAGCCCTATATGAGCTATTAGAAGACGAATGTTTTACGCTATTTTATATGCCTGTTAATTAAACTTGAATGTATTAAAACTGTAAAGCTCTAAAGCTTTGTCAAGCCTAAAACTATTATATCTATTTAACTTGCCAAAGCTACTACTGAGGATATATGTTCCAACTTTTCCAGCATAGCACTGGTGAAACCATCTAAATTTTCATGGCCTATCTCTGGGAACCTTTACCTGTCATAGCTGTGGAGAAATGGGTCACCTTTGCTTGACATGTCGCTAGTGAATTTGTCCCCCCCCCCCCCCCGCAGACCTAGGTCTATTGATATTGTTCAGCTTGTGAAACTCACCAGTTTTTAGGCTTCCTTTTAACTCTAAGTTACAGATCCAAGTTTCATGACTAACCACCTAGGAAGTAATAATATTATCTAATGCAATCTCTGTAGATCAATGTTACTTTCATTAAACTTATTGCGTTTAATTATTTATCGTGACCTTATATAGACAAGTATTTTATAAGTCACTTCATCTTACTCATGAAAAGATTTCAACTATTCAAACAATGACCTTGGATATTATACCACTTTACGTGATTTTGTTTTAAATGTGAGTAACCTTTGACCTTTAATGAACACCTCGCGGAATTAATATCCTATCCTTATCGCTTATTAAGCCGCCATTTAGCTTCACATTGTCAGCCTTGCAGCGATGATTAAGCCCCTTATCATAATTACTCAATGAATTGCAATCTAGTTCATTGTTGCAGGTCACGTTAGGGATTCACTATTAGATGGTGTGACGAACTTTTCGTTCCCATTTTTTTCATGTCTGTTGTTATCTGTGTTTGATACAAATGTTGTAGTGTACTTTGTTAATATTTTCTAGTTACTCCATTTTTATCAATATGCCAAATATTTACTCTTCATACTTTCTATTGTTTTATTACTTATTACTAAATATATCCTTTAGATTCTATTGTTTATTGCCCTCTTTATTGTGTATCCCGAATTCCCAAGGACTTCTCTGCTTGGAGAGCTTTTCAAAGTTTTGATTTAATGGCTTACACTAATACAAATCAAATTTAACTCTGATGAGAGCAAAAGTAGAGTTTGGCAACATGAACACTATACCTTCTCCAACACTTCTCTACTTTATTTATGGGATTTTATGATTGCCATACCTTTCGTCAGGGAATAGTACTTATAAAGAAAGAGAGAGAGAGAGAGAGAGAGAGAGAGAGAGAGAGAGAGAGAGAGAGAGAGAGAGAGAGAGAGAGAGGAGAGAGAGAGAGAGAGAGAGAGAGAGAGAGAGAGAGAGAGAGAGAGAGAGAGAGAGAGAGAGAGAGAGAGAGAGAGAGGAAAAAACTGGCATATGTGTTTTTATGTATATGTTTATGTATGTATGTATTTTTGTATGAATGAGCTTAAGTAAGTATGCATTTATATTTATATGCATTTATGTGTATATGCATGCATGCATAGGTATATATATATATATATATATATATATATATATATATATATATATATATATATATATATATATATATATATATATATATATATATATATATATATATATATATATATATATATATATATATATATATATATATATATATATATATATATATATA
Organism: Halocaridina rubra; assembly: GCA_037179515.1. Taxonomy (NCBI): domain Eukaryota; kingdom Metazoa; phylum Arthropoda; class Malacostraca; order Decapoda; family Atyidae; genus Halocaridina; species Halocaridina rubra. The sequence continues at coordinate 24,568 of JAXCGZ010012220.1, read as the reverse complement.
TATATATATATATATATATATATATATATATATATATATATATATATATATATATATATATATATATATATATATATATATTATTTTACTCTCTTACTATTTTGTTTATTTTTTATTTGTTCATTTTTTATTTATTTATATTTGTGTTTATTTTATATATTCATTAACTTATTCTATTATCTATTTCATTATTTCTTAATTTTTTTATTTATTTAATTTTTTGCTTTATTTCCTTCATATTTTGAGGATTAGCTTATATCATTTCCGTTTGCACCTGTCACAAAGTTTCTAAAGCATTGATATCAAACTGTTGTGTTTTAAGCAGACTTTTCACTGTTGGACTTTAGCATTTGCCCGGAACAGACTGTTTTTAATGTCTTGTAGAAATTACAAGGGAAGAGGGTTTTTGTATTAGGTTAGAATCCAAACCATAGGAATCGACAGTAGTGGCGCCTATCATCTCTAGCACAAGCAAAGTCGGAGGCCATAAATCGTGCACAAACGGAGGCTTTGCAGAAAACAATATGTATGAAATATGCCGATTTTTTTTTAGAAGCAAATGACTATTAATTTTCTCTCAAGGTGACACCTTTTCTATGTTACTCTTAACATTATCTGTCTCAACTTCGTTATATATGGTTCTCGTTTTCCGACGTAATGATATCGTGACTTTTGATTGTTAGAGCCTATTGAATAATTATATTATAGAGAGATTTAAGATAAACTTTCATGTGTTTCTTTATTACGAATTATGCTGAAATAAACATCATAGCGATACTTCTCATCAGTTTGTCTTCCCCATTAGGATGAGTACTTTTTCTCTTCTAGAAGTTCGTTATGCTAGATAAAGTTTTTCAAAGGGTGTAACTCTTGACTTACTGAAACTCATCAATTGTTGATCTCTCTCCTCTTTAGGTTAATCCCACTTCGTTTTACTAGAAGTTGTTATGTTCAAATGATCACTTTGGCCCGATTTGTTAAGCAGTGTAAACCTAGGATACCATATTGTTAGGTAGCTAGACACACACAAATGGATTTCATTAACGCATCTGACGCGGTTCTGTGTATGGCTACGATCCCCCCATGGGGGATCCTAGCCATACACAGAACCACGTCAGATGCGTTTATGAAATCCAACCGTGTGTGTCTAGCTAACTAACAATATGGTATCCTATGCTTCACTGTTTAAGATATCGGGTCTTTGTCCCTCAAAGAGTTACAATAGACCATAGAGCGCCATTATAATCATCTCATTTTCAGCATAACCCTTCATCGTGTACTTAATATATTACTATACTTGTTGTGGTAAAATTTATTTTAAGAACATTAATGAAAATGATGGTTAAGGAAATTTGTATTTCTTTTGCTCAAGAATTTGCCCCAAAACATTTCAGTCTTTGTCGTTTGGAAGTTATGGTATACTTAACTGAAGGCGCATCTTTTGCATGTCATCCTCAGGATAAGCCTTTTGGCATGTCGTTTGGGAGTCACATTATACCTATTTTAAAGCATCAGCTACGTATCATTTCCTCCTACAGGATAAGTCTTTATTCTTCATTATAGATTATTAAGGGCGGTTTACACGGTCAAACGGTTCGTCGAACGCGGTTCGACAGACAAGTGTTTGAAGTGATGTTCGAATGTGTGAACGGGTATTTGGTTGTCGAACACGGAACGTGTTCGACAACCAAATACCCCGTTCACACGTTCGAACATCACTTCAAACACTTGTCTGTCGTACCGCGTTCGACGAACCGTTTGACCGTGTAAACCACCCTTTACACTGAATACAGCCCTTAGAGAGTTACAGTATTCCTATCCTTTTTCGCATCGGTTTTATATAATCTCCAATTGAGAAACCCATTTTTCTTTACTTGATTCTAATATGCTTGTCTTCTTGTACAGTGTACCTCGGATCTCCATTACTTGATGCTATAATACTAATATGAATAATGTATCTAGGGAGTCGCATTATCCTTACTCTGACGTATCTTAGAAATCCTGTCTTCGTTGAGGATAAGACTTTTTTTTATCTTAACGCCTTTATGCTGTATTGAATATTTGATTCTTAGGAAGTATAAAGTGCAATTCTTCTAGAGCATCTTCAAGATTTTTTTTTTTTTTTTAAGCACTATTTTGAACAACATAAACGCCTTGTCGTTTGGGAGTTACAAAATGCCTTTTATACAGCAGTATTTACAGGTAATTATTCCAAGGAATGTAGCAGGTACTTCTTATTGGGTAAGTGTTTTTTTTTTATATATATAAATGATAACAATGCGTTCAGCAAAAGACTTTTATAATGACAGTGCATCCTTTGCAAAAGGTATTAATGTAATGTAATAGAGTTTATTTACTAGAGTATTACCTTGATTTTCCAAGGTGATGGGCCATAAATAATTCCAGTGGGTCTCTCCTTGAGACTTACATTTAGAATTGTTAACTTTAGTTTCCCGCACCTAGACATTTGCAGTTCAGTCCAATGTCGAATATTTCAAGTTCGCTGATACATAATTTTATTTTCTGTACGGAAGAGTTTTTCCGCTAATATTATTCCAAAAACTATATATATATATATATATATATATATATATATATATATATATATATATATATATATATATATATATATGTATATATATATATATATATATATATATATCTGTGATATTGTTTGCGATATTGTGCTAAGTCCAGTAATGTTTAATTTTTCAAGAATTTTGTAAGATTGGGAGCATTTACATTACCCTATTACAGCAAGAAGATATTCTTTTATTACTTCATGGCGAGTGCAGTTATTCCTTGTAAACTTTCATTATTCTCATTTCGCTCCTATCCTCACTAGAATTTTTTTCATTTACAAAAGTTGGCTTCATGGTGGTCATATACCGTTCTTTATCTGTATTTCTTTTTTAATGCTTATTTGCTGAGATCACGGATCAATTGCTATTATATCTAGATAAAATCTATATGACTAGTGTTGCTGTTCTTCTTCTTCTTCTTCTTCTTCTTCTTCTTCTTCTTCTTCTTCTTCTTCTTCTTCTTCTTCTTCTTCTTCTTCTTCTTCTTCTTCTTCTTCTTCTTCTTCTTCTCTTCTTCTTCTTCTTCTTCTTCCCCCCCTAAGTTAAAATTAGCAATTGATTCTAAAGAGGGTGATTGAGGGAAGTTGTTCAGCAGTTTTACATAGACTATTAATAAAAAAAAGTTCTGTATGCTGCATGGAGGACAATGCAATATCCCTTCAGTATATCCTTATATTATATTACTGAACTGTTTTTTGATTAATAGTTTTTCTCTTTTCAAAGTCTAATTGCTGCTTTTTGAATACTGGACTAGACTGTAACTGTAAACTGTTCTTTTCCAGATTACAGTGTACACAAGCTGGATCTATTTTTGAAATTATACCTGTTAAAACACTGCTACGTTGTTATCGATAGTCAGGACTACGGATTATCAGTATTTGCAAAGTTGAAAAGAACTGTTAGAGTAATGTTAGTCACGGGGATCTAGAAGTATAAAAAAAAAATGCGTCTCTTCTATTTACTTTTGTAAATTTTTCCTACTGAGTGACCTGAATTGACAGAATCTTTCCTGATACCATCAGCATAGTTTCTTAATCTGTATTTATTTAAAGCTCTTATCCAAGACTTATAACAATGTTTGTGATACCAGCATAGCTTTCAATAGTCTTTATGTATGCGAATTTGTCCTAACATGTATGTATATACGTATGTATGTATGTATGTATGTATGTATGTATGTATGTATGTATGTATGTATGTATGTATGTATGTATGTATGTATGTATGTATGTATGTATGTATGTATGTATGTTGTATGTATGTATGTATGTATGTATAGTATGTATGTATGTATATATGTATGTATGTATGTATGCAAGCATAAAAAAACATCTTAAACTTTTGATCCTTTTTGAGAATTTTTCATTTATTCAAAACCGTTCCCTTTATATAAACATTATTAATACATAGTTATGACTGTAATATGCGTTTCTTGAAGGCAAGAATCTCTTGTGAAAATATATTACACATGAGAATGAAAGAAATTTAGAATTTTGGTAAAAAATTCTAAAATATTTATGCAAAGATTAGTTTCACATAGATTTTTGTATACTTGGTAAAGCCTAGTAATAATTACTGCAAGAGCTTTTAATCTAGTATACTTAGCAATATGCAATCTAGCAGAGCAGAAAGAGCTATAATGAAGAAGCATCAAACAGATACTAAATAATTAGCTTGCTTTGATATAGAATTAAACTTGCAATTTTTTTTAATATCCTACATTTTTGTACATATTTTTTTGTGATTTCATATCATCGTAGTTGACAGGATATATCTAATGACTTTTTTTATAACTAATTCGATGCTGTTATTTTCTATTCAAAAATTATAGATAACATTATATATTGTTTTGGAGATCTCTGATAATAAAGATTAGTTTCGGAAATAATTACAGAATGATTCCCTTTGTTGTACTGTCGGTGATATATGAGAAAGGTATTTCCTAACCGGCTCGCATCGTCAGAAACAAAATGGCGGCCCAAAGATTGCATGGTTGGGTTATTAAATCTCTCTCTCTCTCTCTCTCTCTCTCTCTCTCTCTCTCTCTCTCTCTCTCTCTCTCTCTCTCTCTCTCTCTCTCTCTCTCTCTCTCTCTCTCTCTCTCATTACAATATTTTAATCTTCCTTAAAATCTACCCATCTCTGTCTTATTATCTGTACCTATTTCTGTACTCCTCTTTGTTGTTCCATGTCTATATCTATCTACACTTATCATCCTATTTCTCCATCTCTGTCTCAATAAATATTGTCATTATGTTCCCTCTCTCTATTTACATGTGTGTCTGTTTCTTTCTCTGTCTATCTTTATCTGTCTATACACTTAGCTAGCTAATTTGTTATATGCCATCATATTCATGGCACTGTAAGACACTGTGTCATGCTTGACATGAAAGTAGTAATCAAAATGGATGGTCTGTTGAAATACTTGCGCATATTTTTTGTATGTGAAATCAGGTTGTATTACCATTTAAGATTAAAAACTCCTCTTCAGGCTTTATTTAAGATCCATTATTTTTTTTTAAATACTAATAAACTTTTTAAAATCTTAAGTATCAAGGGCATTACTGTTATGCAAGCAAGTTTATTTTACGCAATGGTAGGATTATGATATCAGTGTTTTGTAGTTATGTTTATCCCCCCCCCCCCAACAACAACAAGAAATACGACTTACATAGCAGAATTATGAAGAAGGGTATCAGTAAAAGGCATAAGCTTTTATTTTTTTAACATTATATATATATATATATATATATATATATATATATATATATATATATATATATATATATATATATATATATATATATATATATATATATATATGCACGTACATAAAATAAATTTGTCCATATTGGATATATTTTCTATATACACAAGTTGTTCTTATATCTAAAAATGTTCCAAAGGATCATTTTTAGTCGTATCTATACTTAAAACTAAAATAAATATCTCATTTAATTCTTATCATTTTCTCATGCTTTATTGCATATTGCGTCATGCATTTGCCTGGTAAAGGCTCATTAATCTTTTATTGCCTTTTCATGGCGTTAATAGTAACTGTTCGTGATCATCCAACTGCAGTTAGATCTTCAATCTAATTGTTTCATTCAAAGAATATTTTGTATTATTCAATTGCAAGTCGTCTATGCTGTTCGGAAAGATATTCTTGTGCTATGACATAATGTATAAGAGAGAATATCCTACTCTTGTTTGAGATATGTTTATTCACATAATATTCTACATTCTAAATTTGTTTGTTTGTTCCGGTTTTACGTCACGGACTCCCTTTTCTACCAAGGGCTAGGATGGTTGCCTTCTTGCGAAGGACTTGTTTTGGCAGATGTAATCGTTACCCTGAGTGCATGCCTTTGCTAACCTCAGACCGTGACAAGGCGTGAACCCTTGACCTCACGCCTCAAAGTCGCTGACCCTACCGCTTGAGTCACGGTGACTACAATATTCTACATTCTAAATGAGCATTTTAATTCCTTATAATAACAATAACAACGCAAAAATGCATTCGATATGTATTTGAAAACTGATTAAGATTTCCATGTTGCAATGCATAAAAGTGAATCAAGTGGCGGCCGCTTTTTCGTAGACCTCGTCAATTGCGCAGTTTAAATGACCATATAAATGGAAAGCTAATCGTTTATGTAGCAACTGTAGCATGATCTCAAGCACGAGATTACAAACAAGCAAACAAACAAACATTTATTTCCATTTTTGTACAATGATTATTCTTCTAAGATTAAAAGTGTACAAATGTATACTTATAAGTATACAAATGCATGTATACTTATAAGTATACATGTAACTGAACTAATAAGTATGAGGGTAATACTTTCAATTAAATTAAATGTAGCTTTACTAGAAAATAATAATGTTGTAATGAAAATGTTAACAATAATGTTAATAATAAAGCAGTAATAATAACACTCGATAGAATATCGTTATTATCGGCATCATCACCATATTGGTTTTCCTTACAATGAGAATATTTAGTTCTTAACATAGAGAACAGAGAAGTCGATATCAGTTTACATATAGAGTGCTTGGGGAAATTGCATTAAATCATTAAGTTTAGTTTATGTGTGAGCAGGAGCTATTTGTCTAAAAGAAAACTATATAGATTGCCTTTGAAAGCTGTGAAGGAGGATGCATTTTTAAGATGCTCTGAAATATTGTTCCAGAGTGTTGGCCCTTTAATAGTGATCATCTTTGAACCTGCTTCTGTGTTTGTTCTCTGAATAAAGAGCTCACTGTTCTGTCTTGTGTTGGTTCTCATTATATCCCTGACTGTTTTTAAATCAAATAGCTAGCTAGGATAATGATGGTCCAAAATTTTGTATACGAAAACATAAATAGCATAAGCGACCTTGTTTTCTGCCTGCAGCCACCCAAGTTTATTGAGAACTGGTGTGATGTGGTCATATTTTCTTATTCCTCCCAGGGCAACTCGATCTGCAAAATTAATAAGCTTCTGTATTCTGTTTATCTGAGTCTTAGTGGTAGCTCCCCAAACAGTTGTGCAGTAATTAATGTGACTTAGAGCTAGAGATTCAACAACACTTATTTGAGTGGTAGTCTCAAAATTGTCTTTTATGCATGATAAGTACATTAATGTTCCTGTAACCTTTTTGCATATTTTATCTATGTGGGAATCAAACAACATGTAGTTATCAAAGTGAATTCCTAGGTTTTTGGCTGCTTTGCTAGCTGTAATGATATTGCCGCAAAAATTAATTGTTGTGTTTTCTAGAATTTGTGCAATATTGAACCTTAACCAATAAACATGCATTGTGTTTTACTTTCGTTAATTAACAGCCCAATTTCTTGAAAATAGGTTTTAATTTTTGACAGCGTGTTTTCTACTCTAAAGGTTAACCCTGGGAGATTATTAATATCACCACTAAGTAGTAGTTGAGTGTCATCTGCATATTATACGATTAGACAGTCAGCAATGAAAGAAGATAGATCATTTTCGTAAATGGAGAAGAGGATAGGACCAAGTACTGATCCCTGTGGAACACCAAATGATACAGTTTTGGGCATAGAGATAATTTTTTTTAATGAGTGTGACACCGGGACAGGCAGAAACTGCCCTCATCAATAAAGGCCCGGGCACGAGAAAATGCCAAGACGAAGGAAAAGAAAAAGGTTAAGTATAAGGCAGACATAAGGTAATGTCACATAGGAAAATGACACAGAAAAAACTAAGACGTATAGACTGTTTGCGATTAGATAGATACTCTTAGCCAGCTCGGATCAGTATTTAGGTTAGTACATTTACTTATAAGAAGTTCATGGTTTACACTGTCGAAGGCTTTTGAAAATTCTAATAATACAAGTAGAAATATTTTGTTTATATCTATATTATTATAGATACTATTCGTAACTTTGAGTAGTGCAGTTTTCGTCGAAAGTTTCGGTGTGAAACCATGTTGATTAATAGCTAATAGTCTATTTGACTCTAAATATGACATAAGTTGGCAAGCAAAAAATTTTTCTAATATTTTAGAGAAAATGGGTTGCAGAGAAATGGGACGATAGTTTGTCACATCTTCTCTGTCCCCCTTTTTATGCAGAGGTATTACATGTGATTTTTTCCAAGAGTCAGGAAATTTTTTAGTAACAATGGAAGTGTTCATAATAGTTAGAATATAAGATACAATCATGGGTAGATCATCTTTGATGATTTGAAATGGAATACCATCTGGATCATAAGAGCCATAGTTTCTTAGGCTCTTTATGGTAAGAATTAAGGTAGCACAATCAATCAGATCTATCTTCAAGTACTCTCTTGTGTTTACAATGGAAGAATTAACATTTAAGTAATTACTCATATTCAGTGAGTTGATGTTTTCTTGTGTTTTCTCATATGTATTCTTCCTTACATTAGCAAAATAATTATTAAGGTTTACTGCTTTGTCGTAATATTTTCATAACTTTCTGAGGTAGTCTTTTCATTTGGTATCATGCTTCTTATCGCTTTCCATGTTGCCGCTGTATCATGTCTAGAGTCATTAAACCGTTAATTGTAAAAGTCATTTTTACTTACATTGATGAGAGATCTGACATGTGTCTTTTCTGCTATATAACATTCACGGAGAGTCATATCATAGCTATTCATTTTTAGCTCTTTTTGTATTTAATTTCTGATTTGCATTGCCTCTTTGATGTCATTAGTTAGCCAGGTGGCTAAAGGGCGGGTTTTTATTCTTGTTACAATGGGTGCACAACTATCTAAGCATTCACGGAAGACTTTTGTTAGAAACTCAACCCGCAAATCGACGTTATCTGTGTTTATAATACTATTAAGTACATTTGTGTTGTTGATTAATGTTTCACAAAAGATATCAGGGAAGTATTGTTTTAGACACCGGAATGTCTTGAGGAGAGGTTTCCTTTTGGGCTTGTTTATGTTTAGCATAGCAATGTTCAGCTCGCGGTCTGCAATTGGGCAGGGAACTAGGTCCCAATAGGGTATACTTTCCACTTTATTTGTTATTATCAGATCTATAAGAGTCCTAGAATTAGGGGTTATGCGGGTCGGTTTTGTCACCATTTGTGTTAACTCCACAGTGTTGATCACCCTTTTCATTTTTTATCTGCTGAGAGCAAGTCATCATTAAAGTCACCAAATATGTATACAGGTTTATGGTGCACACAGATATTTCTGTATGTTTCTAGCAGATGACTGAATGAAATGAAAGATGCTTTAGGGTGACGGTAAACACACCCTATAATGAAAGATAGAAGTTTCTGATACTGCACAGTGATCCATAAATCTTCTAGCTCTTCAGTTTTTTCTAGACCTGAGGTTATTTTTGATGCACTAAGATAATTTCTAACATAAATACAGACCCCACCCCCTCGGCCATGGTCATTGCGAAATATTTTAAATTCTGGGATATTCACATATTTATTTTCACTTGTACGAGGAAGCCAAGTTTCACTTACACAGAGGATGTCTATGTTGTAGTCTATTGTTAGCATTATTATTTCCTCAAAATGAGAGTTCAGAAGCTTTTGCAGCAAAAAGCAGACAAACAAACAAACAAAATTCCATAGAATCTCTCACAGTATCATTAATACCCATTCTGGAGACAATGCCAATAGCAGTGTTAAATTGGAGGTGGCACAGGTATTTGTACCCTATGTTTTAAATTAGCGCCTGTACTCACTCGTATTATCAGCCGTAATGTGGCTATTCCAGAATTTAGGATCGATTCTTTTCCTAAAATTAATTTTGAAAATTCTCTTACCCACTCCGAAGGCTTTGCCAATGGCAGTGCCAGTACTACGCATATGTGCAGTTACTGACAGATGTAATATAGTTTTAACTAAGTTCTAGCTGATACTTAAATTCACATTCAAAGTCTTACATCTTAGGATACTTATTCCCCATCTTGAGGAAGTACTGAGAAATGCCTATTTTGAAATTGGTGACAGTGTTGATACACAATTTCTAGGTCGGTTCCGACACTGAAAGCCGAATTATATTATGCTCGTACTTGATATCGATTTTAGTGCAAACCTAGTAATTTATAAGGATACAGTTACCCTTTCTTAGGTCAACCTCATTAGCTGTGCTATTCAGCAGTTGATACCAGCAGTGGTACGCAGTCTTCATTTTACGCCAATTCTGACAGCTTAAATGTGGTCTATATGAATGTAGTACTGATACTCTCTTATCTTATTTATATGTATATTGATCTAGAATCATTGCCATTAACAGTGCCCATTGTAAAATTAATGCTAAGACTCATACCAGTATTTTGCTTCGGTGCTGTTACTGGTGACCCGTAGCTCAAGCGGTAGCGTCCGCGACTCTGAGTCGTCAGGTCGAGGGTTCGCGCCCCGTCACGGTCGAAGGTTAGCAAGGGCATGCACTCAGGGTAACGATTACATCTGCCAAAACAAGTCCTTCGCAAGAAGGCAACCGTCCTAGCCCTTGGTTGAAAAGGGAGTCCGTGACGTAAAACCGGAACAAGTTGCTACTGGTGACCTGCATGTAAGGTTTAAGGCGGTTTTGCGCTAAAATTATTATTGATAAGGATAGTGCTGTCAAATTTAGTGTTAGTGCTATTTCCAGTGCCCTTTGTGGGTATGTCCAACCGACACTCAGTATACCTGAACATGATTTAGTACCGATACTTATTGTAAACTATTTTTAAAAACGGTACAGTTACCCATTATGGAATCAACAGCATTTCTTGAACAACTTTTTTAATGATACTTTCAAACTTCTCAGTCTAGAGTGAAACCATATTTGACTGTTGTTTCTGAGTCCTCGTTAAAACTGATATACATTCGATGGGAATCAATACTCATATCTTTTTTTTCGGGTTTGCTGATACTTACTGATACTCTCGAATCTTATCAGCATGGATGCGAGTCGCTACTCAGAGCTATTTTTCGAGTCATTGCTAGATATATATGTATAGCCATCATAAAATCTGGCTGGCATCCGTCCCAATATTGATATCCATCATGTGACTCAGTTCTGATATTGTTAGTCACTCTGGAATATATTGGCATGAGTTTGTGTCGCACGGACTGAGGTTAGTAAGGGCATACACTCAGGGTAACGCTTACATCTGCCAAAACAAGTCCTTCGTAAGAAGGCAACCGTCCTAGCCCTTAGTAGAAAAGGGAGTTCGTGACGTAAAACCGAATCCATCCATAGCTATTGTCAGGGATACTGATGTTGATAGTTACTCCAGCGTTAGTGTTTATGCCGGAGACCATTCATAAAGGAGTATCAGAGGCACTCGCATTAAATTGTTGCTGATAGTTAAGTGCCAGCCAGCAATGACGGGCATGATTCGTCTCCTGTAATAAAGTACTGCTAGGCATTCATTTCATGTTATTCCTGCTAACAATAGTCACTTTGGATTCCTTACTAATACTGATAGTGATTTAGGGAGTCTGTTCCAAAACTGACTAAGTTTGTTCCTCAAGTGCAGAATCAAACATCCATTGTGTTTAAATCAGAGTCGATCCTGGGACCACTCTCATTTATTCAGTACAGATGCTGAAACCTACAGTTTTTGAGTCAGTATTGATATCGAGACCTCATCATGTGGAGTCATCACCGATATTTATAGACACTCTAGATATAAGTCATCTGCGATACTGATGGCCACTCTAAATTTTTGTTATCACCGATACTGATAGCCGCTCTTATATTCACTGCCAATAACGACAGTTACTCCGAAGTCAGTAAGCGATGTTAATTATTAGCATCAAATCATTATTGCACAATACAGCGCCGATACAGATAACCATTCTGGAGTCACTGTCGATACTGACAGCCTCTTTGAGTCAAAGTCGATACTCACTGTTACTCTGGAATACATCAGTGATATTTGTGGCTACTTTACAGTGAAAACAAATACTGACGAGTCTGCTTCAATACTGATTCAATACTGATAAGTGCTATGCAGTCCGATACTAATTGCCACTTCAGAGTGAGAGCCGCTTCAAAAGTCATTGAGTTGGTATGATATTAGCATGCCCACTCTTTTACTTGTGAGTGTGACACCAGGACTGGAAAGAATATCACCTACATCAGACCCAAACACCAAGAAAACAGTGAGACGAAGAAAAAGTAAAAGCTTAAGAACAAGGCAGAAATTAAAGAATGATCCACAAAAGCAAAAGGACAAGCTGAAAGAATAGTCGAAGTATAGAAGACCTAGAGGCCAGGCAGGATTAGGTCTTGAGATGACGATATATCCGCTTTTTGAAGGAAGGTAGGTCGTAAGAACTGGGAAAGACCGAAGAAGGAATACTTCCAGAGTTTGGAGGTAGATGGGAAAAAACAGTCACTACACCGACCAATCCGCGAGCTACAAATGTCCATACAGTACCTGTGAGACAAGGCCGATTGAGCGGGGAAAGGATGCGCCTTGCCAACTCATCAGAACAGCTATGAAAGTAGTAACATAGAAAAGAAAAAAGACTGATAGAGAATGCAGATTAGATGTAAGAAAGGGGTGTTTGATGAGTCTGATTGCCTTAGATACAATCCTGTCAAGGAGATAAGCATAAGAAGAAGCACCATCTATGTGAAGAGCAGTATTCTATGAGGGATGGATAAAACCTTTATAGATTTTAATTGCCTGAAAAGAGGAAAAGTAAAGACGAAAACGAAGCAGAACATCCCAATACTTATATTAATAGCTGCTCTTGAATGAGAACACCTTTTTGATAGTCATAAAGATGCTAATATTCATAACACCTGCTATCAAATTTGGAATTAATGACGATACTAAATAGCGAGTCACTTCTGATTTGCATTGCCTCTTTGATGTCATTAGTTAGCCAGGGGGCTGAGGGGCGGGTTATTTTTCTTGTTACAATAGGTGCACAACTATCTAAGCATTCACGGAAGACTTTTGTTAGAATCTCAACCTGCAAATCGACGTTATCTGTGTTTATAATACTATTAAGTTTATCTGTGTTTATAATACTATTAAGTACATTTTGTGTTGTAGATTAACGCTTCACAAAAGATATCAGGGGAGTAATTTTTTAGACACCGGAATGTCTTGAAGAGAGGCTTCCTTTTGGGCTTGTTTATATTTAGCATAGCAATATTGAGCTCGTGATCTGCAATTGGCAGGGAACTACGTCCCAATAGGGTATACTTTCCACTTTATTTGTTATTATCAGATCTATTAGAGTCCTAGACTTAGGGGTTATGCGGGTCGGTTTTGTCACTATTTATATTAACTTCACAGTCTTGATCACCCTTTTCATTTTGTTATCTGCTGAGAGCAAGTCATCATTAGTCACCAAATATGTATACAGGTTTATGGCTCACACAGATATTTCTGAATGTTTCTAGCAGATGACTGAATGAACTGGAAAATGCTTTAGGGTGACGGTAAACACACTCTACAGTGATCCATAAATCTTCGAGTTCTTCAGTTTTTTTATAGACCTGTGGTTATTTTTGATGCACTAAGATCATTTCTAACATAAATACAAACCCCATCCCCTCGGCCATGGTCATTGCGAAATATATTAAACTCTGGGATATTCACATATTTATTTTCAGTTGTAGGAGGAAGCCAAGTTTCGCTTACACAGAGGATGTCTATGTTGTAGTCTATTGTTAACATTATTATTTCCTCACAATGAGCGTTCAGAATCTTTTGCAGCGAAAAGCAGACAAACAAACAAACAAAATTTCAGAGAATCTCTCACAGTATCATTAATACCCATTCTGGAGACAATGCCAATAGCAGCGTTAAATTGGAGGTAGTACAGATATTTGTACCCTATGTTTCATATTAGCGCCTATACTCACTCATATTATCATCCGTAATATGGCTATTCCAGAATTTAGGATCGATTCTTTTCCTAAAATTAATTTTGAAAATTCTCTTACCCACTCCGAAGGCTTTGCCAATGGCAGTGCCAATATTACGCATATGTGCAGTTACTGACAGATGTAATATAGTTTTAACTAAGTTCTAGCTGACTCTTAAATTCGCACTCAAAGTTTTATATCTTAGGATACTTATTCCCCATCTTGAGGAAGTACTGAGAAATGCCTATTTTGAAATTGGTGACAGTATTGATACACAATTTTTAGGTAGGTACCGACACTGAAAGCCGAATTATATTATGCTCGTACTTGATATCGATTTTGGTGCTAAACTAGTAATTCATAAGGATACAGTTACCCATTCTTAGGTCAGCGTCATTAGCTGTGCTATTCAGTAGTTGATTCCAGCAGTGGTACGCAGTCTTCATTTTACGCCAATTCTGACCGCTTTAATGTGGTCTATGTGAATGTAGTACTGATACTTTCTTATCTTATTTATATGTATATTGTTCTAGAATCATTGCCATTAACAGTGCCCATTGTAAAATCAATACCAATACTCATACCAGTATTTTGCTTCGGTGCTGTTACTGGTGACCTTCATATGAGGTTTAAGGCGGTCTTGCGCTAATATTATTATTG